>JAOTQJ010154353.1:0-30366 GCA_025642045.1 Solanum sejunctum | reverse complement strand
GAGGGGGGGGGGGGGGGGGGGGGGGGGGGAGGGGTTGTACTGGAACAATAGATATGGGTTAGTGATGTCACATTGTTGGGATGGATCAAATCACATAGTGAAATTTATCTCTCGTATAGATAAAAAGGTTACGTAAACTTAATTTACGATTTTGCATGCAACAAACTAAAAAAAATTATAATTATCTGGTAATACCAAGTTAGGAAATCATGGGGAACACAATGCCCTAGTTACTCTTCTCACTGGTTTCACAATAATAACCCACTCGAAACGACGAACTTTGTGCCATCCAATAATGGAGGTAATGCAATAGCTCAAGTGACATCCATCGCTATCGGATCAAGCCGATATTGATTCCACGTGTGAATCGCGGCTTGAAGATCTTGTGGTGGTGGATTAACATCCTCAAATGGAGATGAGTTATTATTATCATTGTTCTGGGCCATTCTTCATAGTGTCTTCTGGATCTCAAGGTCAAACGGAGTCAAGAGTCTGCCTCGACTACAAATGTGCTGCATACGCTACACCTGTACGCTGAATAAAAACAAAAATAACAAAAATATAAAATGAGAAAAATAAGGATTAATTCTTGAATTACTCAAATTAAACTAGTCTAAGCCGTACCCCCCAACAATAATGCTAAAATCTTGATGTATCCCAAGCTACACCTCTTTTTTGAAAGTTTAAGTAGTTGTTGTCAATGTCACTGTCACGACCCAAGCCTAGAGCCTAGACGTGATACGGTGAATCGGAACTCGAAGGGACTCTAAATAAGCGTCTTAGCATATCATACAAACATTCTTGTTCGCGGAAGCATAATAACAACAAGAAGAGGTAATAAAAAGGGAAAACAAGACTAAGGGAAGTCTTTGATAGTACAAAACATAGAAGAGTCAAAGCTCAAGAATAATTACATCATTAGTTCCAATAATACCTCCAAACATAGATTTGAGCGGGGGTCAAAACACTTTCTGAGCTAACCCTCATAGTATCAAGAGTTCAACATGAAAAGAGAATAAGTGATAAGAGTAAGATAGCTAATGTCCCCGAACTTGAGGACTCACCAAAGCTCTTCTTCTAATATGCCAAGACTAGCCACGGGGAGGATGATCAAGAGGTGCTCCGATTCCTATATGGTAAAATCATGTAAGCATAGAGTATGCGTTAGCACATTTGAATGTACTAAGTATGTAGGATGCAAAGCAACAAGAGCTAGGCAACATAACCAAAATGCATAATTATAAGCAAGGGATAGGTATAATAACAATATGGCATGCATGATCAATGATTGAAGTAAACCATGCTTGTATAGAACATATGACATGTGTAGGAAGAGACCATCATCATAGACCAAGCAAACTAGTACTAGAATCCAAGGCACATCTCCCCTTTGGAAGGTGATTGAGGTATCTAACTCTCAATTGGTAAATGGGCATGGCACCCCTATCAAAGTGGTTAAGGTATATACCCATTAACATGGTAGATGGGCATAGCACCCTCATCAAAGTGGTCAAGGTATATACCCCTCAACATGGTAGATGGGCATATCACCCCCATTAAAATGGTTGAGGCATATCCCCTCCCCCTCAACAAGGTGTGGTCAACTTACAACACTATAGATACCTTTCATGAATTTATCACATATATATGTTCCTTTCATCATCATAAAGTCACTTGACTCATAGGTCATGCAACAGATCATCAATAGCTCAAGAATTCTTAACCGGATATTTTATCAAACACTTAGCGAGTGTGTAATGCTAGTTCAAAATCATGCAATTCAAGAGTGAAATCATTTGAGAAAACTTAATATAAATCAACCCACCAACACTTGGTAATAACCTTAAGCAAGATTCATTGAAACCTTCATCGAGTCTTATAATAGATCATAGATTCATATCTCAAAACATGCTTAAACAATCAACATTTTATGAAATCCCAACATAGTTCATAATCAAATTCATAATAAGAGATACCTATAGGTAATCCAACTTGAAAACATACAATTTACATAAAAAGGAAGGTTGGGCTCCATGGGTGAAAGGACCTAATAGTTGAAATCCACATACCTCAAATTTAGGGATTTCCTTGATGAAGATTTAAATGATAACTTGAAGCTTAAATGAAATTCTTGAATCATATGGGGTTAAAAAATGACTAAATATAAGTGTTTTTATGCATAGGAGGGCATAGGCCCAAGACTCCAAGGCCTTGGACTGAAACAGTAAAACTAGCGACAAAATAACATTGGTTCGCTCCCTGGTCGCGACACGCCAGGGGCGCGGATCCTCTTTGTTTTTCGTAAACTTTGAAAAATAAAATTTTGATATGGTTGATCTAAAATCGGGATTATACCCATTTTTCACTCAAGTTTGACCCCTGATCAAGAATATGAAGTCAGATTTTTAATATCAAGCACGAATTTTGAGATATGTGGAAACTACGATTATAGGCATTTCTGAGGCACATTTTTGGGCACTTTTTGGGGCGTTTCAATAACTTCCCCTTGGAAAAATTCATCCCCGAATGCCAAAGAAATATACATAAGAGAAGTAAGAAAGATGAGTTCAGCCCAACACATGAATGCAACAATGCACTTAAACATCATTTTAAAAATCTCAACGTAAGTGTCAAAATCACCATAACTTGTCAACATAAACATAAATCTATGCAAATTAGATAAGGACTGAAACTGAAGATTTGAAATCATATAGGGGACTTAAATTAGTACCTTAGGCTTGAGTGTAGTGGAAGAGATAGAGATATCGCTTTGACATGTCCGCCTCAGCTTCTCATGTGGACTCTCAACTTGTTGGTTCCTCCAAAGGACCTTGACTGAAGCTACACCCTTGTTCCTCAACCTCTTTACTTGTATATCCAAAATTTCTATCGGAACTTCATCATAAGTCAAATTATCTTCCACCACACCCACAACATCCAAAGGTACAATAGCATTTGGGTCACCCACACACTTCCTCAACATAGACATATAGAGGACCGGATGAACCATATTCATATCATTGGGCAACTCTAACTCATAGGCCACCTTACCAATCCTCCTTAATACTCTATAAGAACCCATAAATTTTGGACTCAATTTACCCTTCTTACCAAAATGAACCACACTCTTCATGGGTGAGACCTTCAAATAGACCCAATCACTAACCTTAAATTCAAGCTCCCTTCTCCTCACATCGGTATAGGACTTTTGTCTACTTTGGGCTATTTTCAATCTTTCCCTTATCATCCTCACCTTATCCATGGCCTCCATAACTAAATCCAGACCCAACAAGACCATCTCCCCTACCTCAAACCATCTAACTGGGGACCTACAACGTCTACCATAGAGAGCCTCAAAAGGAGCCATATCAATACTTGAATGATAACTATTATTGTAAGAAAACTCAATGATTGGAAGATGTTCATCCCAACTACCTTTGAACTCCAAAATATAATCCCTAAGCATATCCTCAAGAGTTTGGATAGTTCTTTTGGCTTGGCCATTCGTTTGAGGGTGAAAAGACATACCAAGCTTTACCTTGGTACCAAGACCTCTTTGGAAGGACTTCCAAAAGTGAGAAGTGAATTGAGCACTATGATCTGATATGATAGACAAAGGTACCCAATGCAATCTAACCAACTCATAAATGTATAATTTAGCATAATCTTCAGCACCATAAGTAGTCATAATCGATAGGAAATAAGCCGACTTTGTCATTCTATCAACTACAACCCAAATAGAATCAAAATGCTTTCTAGTCTTTGGCAACCCAACCATAAAATCCATGTTAATTTCCTCCCACTTCTAAGTAGGAATCTATATATCTTGGGCTAGGTCACCTGGCCTTTGATGTTCGGCTTTAACTTGTTGGAAAATATAACAACTGGATACAAACTTAGCAATATCTCTCTTCATACCGGCCCACCAATAATCTTCCCTCATATCTCTATATATCATTATAGAACTGGGGTGAATAGAATAGGAAGAATTATGAGCCTCATCTAAAATCTTCTTTCTCAAGTTTTCCATATTAGGTACACACAATCTACCTTGTTACCTAAAGGAACCATCTCCCCCTTGGGGAAAAACCTCCACCTTACCATCTTTCACCAAGGACTTCAACTCTAATAAGGCGGGGTCAAGACCTTGCATTGTCTTACCTCCTCAATCAATGAGGATTTAGAACCATCAACGACCACTACACAACCATTATCAACCTTTTCCAACCTAACCACCAATCTTGCCAACTGATAAACCTCTCTAGCCACCTCTTTGCCACCATCATCAACATGAGCTAGGCTACCCATAGACACCCTACTTAGAGAGCATCAATCACAACATTAGCCTTACCAGGGTCATATTGCAAATTCATATCATAATCTTTGAGGAGCTCTAACCACCTTCTTTGTTTCAAGTTGAGATCTTTTACGTGAACACATATTGGAGACTCTTATGATCGGTAAACACATCAACATGGATCCCATACAAGTAATGATGCTAAATTTTCAAAGCAAATACCACGACAATCAATTCCAGATCATGGATAGGATAATTCTTTTCATGCACCTTAAGTTGTCTAGAGGCATAAGCTATCACCTTACCATTTTGCATCAAAACATAACCCAAACCAATTCTTAGGCATCACAATACACAACAAACCTTTCCAACCCTTCTGATAGAGACAAGATAGAAGCAAAGACAAGCTTATCTTTCAAAGTTTGAAAAATCTTTTCACACTCATCGGTCTATATAAATTTTGCCTTCTTTTGGGTCAACTTAGTCATGGGAGAAACAATAGAAGAGAAACCACTAACAAATCTCCGGTAGTAACCCGCCAAACCCAAGAAACTTCTAATATTTGATGGGTTCAAAAGGCTAGACCAATTTTTAATGACCTCCGTCTTCTTAGGACCAACTTAATACCATCACCCAACACCACATGACCTAGAAAGGCAACCTTTTTCAACTAAAACTCATATTTTTCATATTTGGCTTACAACTTCTCCTCTCTCAAGATTTGCAACACCACCCTCAAGTGATCCATATGCTCCACCTCACTATGGGAATAGATCAAGATATCATCAGTAAAAACTACCACAAATAAATCAAGGTAGGGTTTAAATACCATATTCATAAGATCCATGAAGATAGTCGGTGCAATAGTTAACCCGAAGGACATAAGCATAAACTTATAGTGCCCATACCTTGTTCGGAAGGCCATTTTGGGAATATCACACTTCCTCACTTTCACTTGGTGATACCCGAACCGAAGATCAATCTTAGAGAAGTGACTAACCCCTTGAAGTTGATCAAACAAATCATCAATCCTTGGTGGAGGGTACTTATTCTTTATGGTGACCCTATTAAGTTTTTGGTAATCAATGCACGTTCTAAAAGTACCATCCTTCTTTTTTACAAACAACACCGGTACACCCCAAGGTGATTGACTAGGTCTTATAAGACCCTTCTCTAACAAATCCCTCAATTTCTCCTTCAACTCCTTTAACTCCCCTGGGGCCATACGATAAGGGAAAATAGAAATGGGTTGAGTATCGGGAAGGAGACCTATGCAAAAATCTATTTCCCTTTCAGTAGGAACATTGGAAAGCGCATTACGAAAGACATCAAGGAACTCATTGACCACCAAAACCGACTGTATAGGAAGCACTTTGGATTCAACATCCCTGACACTCATAAGATGATAGAGACACCCCTTAGAAATTAACTTTTGGGTTGTAATACAAGAAATAAATCTATCCTTGATCACTAATCATGACTCTCTCACTCAAGGATAAGTTCATTAGGGAATTGGAATTTGACCCTACATGTTCTACAATCAATAGAGGCATAATATGCATACAACTAATATATCCTAAGTATGACGTTAAAATCCATCATATCCAACTCAATAAAATCACAAGGCAATATTTTATGCAAAATGTAAATGGGACAATTTCTATAGACCCTTTTAGCAATAATGGATGCACCAACGGGGGTAAACACTTCATATAGCTCACACAACAATTTGGGTTTAACATGAAACTTTTTGGCAACAAAAGGAGTAACAAAAGAAAGAGTGGCACCCAGGTCTATCAATGCATACACATCAAAATCAAAGATTTTTAACATACTAGTGATAACATCGAGCACCTCATCTATCCCTTGTCTCCCTTGAAAAGTATAGAATCGATTTTGCCTTGAAGCACCCCTTTGTTGGCCTCCTCTTCCCCTAGGAACTGCATTTGCACCTTGGCCTTGTAAATGGCCATCTATACCCTTGTCTCGAGCCAGGGGAAATCAATCACCTTATGACCTACTTCACCACACCCATAACAAGTATCAGTATCCTTCAAACATGGGCCATTGTGACCTCTACCATATTTTGGGTACATAGGATTAGGCACCACATGACCACCACCTTGGACCCTTGGCTTGTCATTAGCAAACCCTATATTAGGAGCATTGGAAGACCCTTGGCCTTGATGAAACCAGCCACTCTTGGGACTTTAGAATCTACCTTCAAAAAGAGCCCTCTTAGCCTCACCCATTCTCCTCTTTCTCAAGATTTTCCCCTCTAGTTGTTTGATATAAGTCATGAGGTGGGACAAGTCTATATCACATATCAACATGGTGTCACGACACTCCTCATTCACTATATTAAATACACTTATCACAAACTTGTTCATCCTAGACTTTGGCTCGGCCACCTATTGTGGAGCATATTTGGAGAGTTGATTGAACTTGAGGGTATACTCCTCACACTCATAGATATTTGATTTAGATTCATGAATTATATCATTTTGGCCTCCCTTAGCTCAAGAGGGAAGATCCAATTGAGAAAGGCCGCCTTAAACTCCTCTCAACGGATCATATTATTGTTCCCCTTATCCACTTTCCCTTGGGTAAACTATATTTGGGCCACCCCTTTGATTTGGTAGCCCGCCAACTCCACTTTCTCCTTTGACTAACCCCTATGATAGATAATACTTTGTACACCTCATCAATTAATTCTTGAGCGTTCTCATCCACTTTGACCCATGGAACTCTAGTGGATTCATCCTAGTAAAATCCCTCACCCTTGAGGCCATAGTAGGAGCGTGATGGGCTTGAGTGCCTTGGTTGATTTGATTAGTCATGGAATGGACTATCATGGTAATAACATCCCAGAACTCTTCTTGGGCCACTCCCCTATCTTGAGGAGCTTGAGACGTGGGAAGGGTCGGTTGCTCCTCGAGTGAATGAGCTCTTCCTCCTCTTGGAATAGGCATGATCTAGCATAGCAAAGAACATTCGTTAGGGAAAAGCCTTAACTTCTATAGCATGACATAGACAATGAAGAAGGGAACGATTTCCTAAAACACTTCATAGCCTCTTGATCATAATTGTGGTGCACTTTGCAATCATGAACAAGACTCTAATCGACGCGATGTGTTAGATTATGAGGATTATTAATAACCTAATGCTCTGATACCAAGTTTGTCAGACCCAAGCCTAGAGCCTAGATGTGACACGATGAATGGAAAATCGAAATAACCTAGACAAGCCTCTTAGCATATCATATGCACATCCTTGGTTGCAGAAGCATAATAATAACAACAAGAGGTAATGAAAAGGGAAAATAGGGCTAAGGGAAGTCTTTGATAGCTAAAACATTAAAGAGTCAAAGCTCAAATATAATTACATTATTAATTCTAATAACATCTTTAAACATAGATTTGAGCGGGGGCAAAAAAACTTTCTGGGCTCACCCTCATAATATCAAGAGTTCAACATGAAAAGAGAATAAGTGATAAGAATAAGATAGCTAATGTCCCCGAACTTGAGGACTTACCAAAGCTCTTATTCAAAAATGCCAAGACTATCCACGAGGAGGATGATCAAAAGGTGCTCCGGTTCCTACATGGTAACATCATGTAGGCATAGAGTATGCATTAGTACGTTTGGATGTACAAAATATGTAGGATACAATGCAATAAGAGATAGGCAACATAACCAAAATGCATAATTATAAGCAAGGGATAGGTATAATAACAATATGGCATGCACAATCAATGATTAAAGTAAAACATGCATGTATAGAATAATTACTTATGTAGGAAGAGACCATCATCATAGACCACGCAAACTAGTATTTGAAATCCAAGGCACACCACCTCTTTGGAAGGTAATTGAGGTATCTACCCCTCAATTGGTAGATGGGCATGGCACCTCCCATCAAAGTGGTCAAGGTATATACCCCTCAACATGGTGGATGGGCATAACACCCCCTATTATAGTGGCCAAGATATATACCTCTCAACATGGTAGATGGGAATAGCACCCTCTATTAAAGTGATAAAGGTATATACCTCTCAACATGGTAGATAGGCATAGCACCCCCCATCAAAGTGGTCAAGGTATATACCTCTCAACTTGGTAGATGCGCATAACACCCCCCATTTAAGTGGTTGAGGCATATACCCCCTCAACAAGGTGTGGTCAACTTGTAAAACTGTAGATATATTTCATGAATTCATTGCATATATATATTCCTTTCATCATCATAAAGTCACTTGACTCATAGGTCATGCAATCAATCATTAATAGCTCAAGAATTCTTAACCGAACATTTTATCTAACACTTGGCGGGTTTGTAATTCTAGTTCAAAATTAAGTAATTGAAGAGTGAAATCATATGAGAAAGCTTAAATATAAATCAACCCACCAACACTTGGTAATACCCTCATGCAAGATTCATTGAAACCCTTCATCAAATATCATAATAGATCATATATTCATAGCTCAAAACATGCTTAAACAATCAATATTTTATGATAGCCCAACATAGTTCATAATCAAATTCATAATAAGAGATACCCATAGATAATCCAACTTGAAAAATATGGAATTTACATAAAAAGGAAGGTTGCACACCATGAGTTAAAGGATCCAATGGTTGAAATCAACATACCTCAAATTTGGGGATTTCCTTGATAAAGATTTGAATGAGAACTTGAAGCTTGAATGAAACTCTTGAGATCTGGAGATGAGTTTGGGACACTTGAATTTGGATGAAATATTTGGCTAAGTGTTACAGAGGGTTTTGGGGAATGTCTTGAATGATATGGGGCTGAAAAATGACTAAGTATAGATGTTTTTATGCATAAGAGGCATAGGCCCAAAACCCCAAGGCCTTGGACCGAAATAGTAAAATTGGCGGTAAAATAACACTGGTCCGCATCCTAGCTGTGTCCCGCCAAGGGCATAGATAATCTCTATTTTTGTAAACTTTGGAAAATTAAATTTTGTTATAGTTGCTCTAAAATAGGGGTTATACCCATTTTCCACTCAATTTTTTCCCTTGATCACGAAAATGAAGTTGTATTTTTGATATCACGCACAAATTTTGAGATATATAAAAATTATGATTATGGGTATTTCTAAGGCACATTTTTGGATACTTTTTGGGGGGTTTCAGTCACGACCAAGCCTAAGGTCTAAATTTGACAAGATGAATAGAGAACCCGAAGGGATCCTAAACAAGCCGCTTAGCATATCATACACACATCCTTGGTTGCGAAAGCAAAATAAGACTATAACAAGTGTCAATGAAAAAAAGAAAGCTGGACTAAGGGAAGTCTTTCATGAGAACATGTCTTAATAGGATCGAGCTCAATCATTGACAATCATATTATCCAACAATTCCTCTACATAAAATAGAACGGGGGCCAAGACACTTCTCCAGTTTACCCTCAAATGATAAGTATCCAAACATAATAAACAAGTCTTACAAGCATGAATGAGAAGTAGATGTTATCCTCAGAGTTGAGGACTCACCAAAAGCTTTCTTCAAATGGCCCGAACTAGACACGTGGAGTGGATGATCAATAGGAGCACCGGTCCCTACATGATGATATCATGTAAGCATAGAGCATGTGTTAGTATTTAGAATGTACTAAGAATGCGGGGTGCAATGCAACAAAGATCATAAGCATAATAATCAAGATGCATAATTATATACAATGGATATAATCTCAATGTGACATGCATGATCAATGATTGTAAATAAACATGCATGTAAACATTCAACTTATCTATTAAAATATATATATGTGGGAAGAGACCTTAACCAACATATAAGACCAAGAAAGCTACTACTTGGAATCCGATGCATGACACCCCACCGAAGAAGGTGTGGTCTACTTGCAAAAGTAAACCATACTTGACCCCACTTTATGGGTAACTTGACCTAGATGGATCCACTAGTAAGCCCTTTTAGGAAAATAATATAATCCTATGATGGCACATAGTTTAGTGTAAGGAACCTTTGAGTCGATCCCCCACCTTAAGCCTCAATCGGTGCTAAGTCTAATCCCACAGAATACTTGAAATAATCATAAGTTTAATCATAACATTAACTTGTAAAAGACATCATAATATAGCATGAATAACTCATTCACATACTTGACCCCTACATGGGCATATACCTTAACTAGAGGGTAGAAAACAATGCGTATACTTGACCCCTTCTCGTAGGTATTGCATTTCACATAAGGGTAGAAACTTGTAACATGCCTGACCCCTTCTAGTGAGCTTAACTTGAACATGAGGGTAAAATAGTATTCATGCTTGACCCCACAAATAGACATAATTTGCTCATAAGAGGATAGAATTATAGAATAAAGCTCAACTTATCACTTGTAAATCGTAGAAACCTTTCATGAGTTTAATACATGCTTGGGAGCCCACAAATATTATAAAAACACTTGTCATAACCAATATCTTATCAACATCATACCATAAAACATGATTAGGTTTAAGATACTTCATAATTTCCAAAATAATCCAATATCATGAATATAAATGCCATGAATGATATGAGGAAGGCAAGGGTAATTAGGTTCAATCTAAAATCAACATTATAATATAAAACTAAAGCAAGTCCACAATTAAATCCCTATTTGAAATCATAATATAATCATCCGTACATAAACAAGCCTTGGAAAGGGACATATATATTCATAATTTCATAAACTCCATGTAAATCACCATTTTATAATGTAAATTAACTTAAAATCAGTAAATAAACATAACCCATACATTACTTGAATTTAAGGAATCACAATATTCAAAACCCCAATTTAAAGTGAGCAAAATCCATGAAGATGCTAGAAATGTTTTGGGTCTCTTTAGTTGAAAGGAGCCAAAGATCAAACCCTCATACCTAGACCCAATGAAGAAAGCCCAAAAGAATTTGAAGAAGATTTGAGTTGGTCTTGAATCTCCAAACTTAAATCCACAAGAGTTCTTTGGAATAAGTTCGAGAGTGACTTGAGAGAATTAGTCTTGAATGAGGGCTTTGAATTAGTGTAGGATAGGTTTAGGAATATAAAGTGGGGTTTAAAGGTCGTTCAAAGCCTTGGGAATGAGTCAAAATATCAAAAATACCCCAATACAAATGCCCCTTTAATTTATCCCCGGAGCTCCCACAGCTAGCTTCATGGGTCGTGAGGCCCTTCAGGGGTTGTGAAGACCCCCATCTACCCCAGATAGATTTTTCGAAGAAGAGCATAACTTCTTTATCCTAACTCCAAATGAGGTGAAACCAAGCGTGTTGGAAAGATAATTCAAAGAGCTTTAATTTAATAGGTCGTGGCCCTATATCATTTTGTGCTAAGAGATACACCCATTTAAATTTGACCCTTCAATCAGTACTTGTGAGAAACTTAGACAATGGAATTCCTTTGAACTTGGCTTGATGTAAGAGACCCATCATGGCCTTAAAAAATATAAATAAGCTTAAGTTAAAGGCTTGATAATGAACTTATCTTGAGCTTGAAGATCTCATACTTAGAATATTTTTTAGCCAAAAGTAAGCCATGCGGTTGGGTCACAGGGGCCATATTGCTCCACACGGTCCGTACCACTGCCCGTGGCACCAACCTTAACCAAAATAAAATATTCCACGCTAAGAGTGAAGTAACACTTAGAATTCTTCTCCACTTAGAAGGCCATACGGCCAACCCCACGACAAGTGGCAAGCCACACGACTTGTGTCATTGGTAGTGCCCCAACACTTATGCCAAACACTGAAAATTCAAGCCAAATATGGCTCCATTAGAGGCCACACGGCCAGTGCCCAGGTACACAGCTTGTGTGGTCCTCCTTAGGACAACACTTTGGTTCAAATTTTGTCCAACATGAGATTTTCAAATTCTGATGACTTCGTAAGATATCCAGGTCATTACAATCAAGATATATAACATAACAAAGGTTAGGATCAAATCCCACACTTAATATGGTGGACTCGAAGTAAGTGTAAGTAAGTCAAGTGAATTAACCTACTTATATCCCGAAAAGTGGGGGGTTGTATTTGCAAAAAGTAAACCTAAACTACAACAAGTGTTGTGAAACTAGTGAGAGAAGTAACTAGAGTATTGTGTTCCCCATGATTTCTTAACTTAATTTTACTAGATAATTATAATCTTTTCTAGTATGTAGCATGTAGAACGGTAAGTTAAGTTTACCAAGCCATTTGATCTAAGTGAGAGTAAATTTCATTACGTGATTTAATCTATCCATGTAGTTGGACATTACTAACCCTTACTTATTGCTCCAACACAACCTTCCCTTGATCCAATTCGATTGATATAGGGATTACATTGAATCCTGGTAATTAATCTCTTTTTCCCATTCATTACTACCTTGACCCTGTCAGAAACTTTTGGGCGAGTTCTAATGTTGGTCACCATTAAAAAACAATCAAAATGAAGAGAGTTAATTGATATATGCATGCACGTTTTCCAAGAATTATGGACTATCCTGTTTTACCTTATTAGTTCTTTATGGTTCCCACAACCCTAGTGTAGGATTTAGCTATGCATAATTATTGTAGATGAAAGATTCATGATATAAAATAATATGATTAAGCACTTACAATGATAAAGTTAAGAAAAATAAATCCCAAATTCTTCTCTAGAAATCATAAAGTAATGTTTTTGATATCAAAATCACAAAGATGTTTCTCAAGTATCTCATGTGTCTCTCTATCCCCCTGTCTTAGTTCCCTATCTAAAAAAACTAAGAAACCTATTTAAAATAACTAAAATACAAGTACAAAACAAAATAGAAAATTTGGATTCGGTAGGCATCATGATCGAGGTTATGGGTCGTACAAAGTTCTATGGCCCCTATCTAGGCTTCGTAGTCTTCATTCTTCAAAATTTGCTATCACATCTATAAGACCTTTACATGGGCCGTATTCAGATTTATGGCTCGTATAGGGTTTCGTTTGACAGCTTTCCAGAAACTCCTGCAATTTTGATCCTCAAGGCATGAAACCTAATCCATGATTTATATTTTCATGGCTCGTCTAACAGTTCGTGGATGCAACTTCAGAAAATAGGCCCTTCACTGGATCTCAACCACGAAACCACTCTATGCCTTGTGGACGTTTTTATGGCTCGTAGAGTGCTTCGTACTTCATCAAAAACTTAGCATTGGCAAAACTTTGCCCAAAATCATGCCAATTCTTGTAATCTTGAAAAATAATCATAAAAACACATCAAACCTACTAACATCGCTTTGAGAACACACAAAATTCTAAGTTTTAAACATCAAAACTGTTGTATTTTGACATCATATCACCTTCTCACTTTGTATCAATACACCACCCAAACTCACACCAGAAGCATCACAATATACCGCAAATGGAACTCCCTCCTAGGGTCAAGAAAGAATAGGTGCCGAAGTCAACAAATCCTTGAGCTTTCGAAAGCTCATCTCACAATCATTCGACCATTGAAATTCCACAGTATTTTGAGTCAATATAGTCAACAGGGCTGCTATAGATGTGAAACCTTGATAAAAATGCCACTATTGGCCCACTAAATAGAGGAAACTCTAAATCTCAGTCACGAAGGTAGCCCTAGGCCACCCACAAACAGATGCTACATTGGCCAGATCAACCATAATACCCTTTTTTGACATAACATGGCCAAAAAATGCAACAGACTCAAGCCATAACTCCCATTTTGAGAATTTGCACAAAACTTCTCTTTCCTCAATCTCTAAAGTATAATCCTTAAGTGATGAACATAGTCTGCCTCGCTCTTGGAATATATCAAGATATCATCTATGAACACAATCACAAAGATGTCTAAATAGGGCTTGAACACTTAGTTCATCAACTCCATAAAAACAATTGGGGCATTGGCTAACACGAATGACATAACCACGAACTTATAATGCCCATAACGGGTCTTGAAAGTTGTACTCGGGATATCAGAGTCCTGAACTCTCAACTAATGATAACCACACCTTAAGACAATCTTGGAGAATACCAAGACACCCTGCACTTGGTCAAGAAGATCACTAATGCGAGGCAAAGGATATTTGTCTTAATGGTCTTTGTTAAGCTGGAGATAGTCAATGCACATACACATAGTGCCATCATTCTTCTTCTCAAATAATAAAGGAGTACCTCGGGGAGATACACCCGGACAAATAAATCTCTTCTTCAATAAATCTTTCAATTATTCCTTTAACTCCTTTAACTCAGCTGGAGCCATATGATAAGGGGAAAGATATGGGTTTAGTGCTGGCTATATATCAATAGCAAAGTCATTATCATGATCTAGAGGAACATTTGATAAATCAGTTGAGAATAAATTCAAAAACTCTCTAGCAACTTGGTGGTCTCCAATAATGGAAGTTCTTGAGAAATAGCCCGAACATAAGTTGAATATGACAATCACCTTTTTCCCTTTAGCCGACAAGCATACATATAAGAAATAATGCCCTAAAGATAGGATCTAGGTGCTCTAGTCCATACCAATTAAGGAAAGTAGGGGCAAGATAGGGTCACGACCTTCGCATGACATTCAAGAATAGCATGATAAGGCAGTAACCAATCTATGACCAATATCACATCGAAATCAACCGTATTCAACAATATCAAATCAGCAAGGTATCTTTCCCCATAAAAGTCACAACACAACCTCGATACAACCAATTCATCACTAAAGATTCACCTATCGGGGAGGAAATACAAATAGGCTCGGCAAGCGTATTACATATAATATCAATATCAAAAATAAAATAGGCTAACACATATGAATAAGTAGAGACTGGATCAAGTAAAACTAAAGCTGAACGGTGGCACACTGGGACCATGCTTGTGATAACTGCATTGAGGCCTATGCCTCAGGTCTATTTGAAAAAGCATAGCAAAGCTCTTCGCCTATCACTAGCCTGTGGGCCACCACAAACACCACCTCTCATTATATCATGACCTTCTTTGGCACCACCTCTCATAGCTTTAGGTATGTCCCTGGGTACCACTTTTGGAGCTTAAAGAGCTAGCTGAGAACTTGTAGTCTAAGTAGGAGGTACATGTGAGGACAACGATGAACCAAGTGCCTAACCTCATTACAATGATAATAAGCCTATTCTCTCACCTCTAATATGGCTACCCTGAAAAGCCACCATGCCTGGGTGCCCTACTTACCTGAGTAGACCTGGATCTATCAACACCTATGTGATGCTGGAAGAGCTACCTGAACTGTCCGACCCTTATGGCCTTACCTCTAAATCTCTCAGTCCCATGGCGGGCGCCCGCTAAACTGTCTATGTTGACAGAACCTCTTCCTGCCACTCTGTTTATGCTGCCTGATTTGCTCATCATATGAGCATAATCCACGTCACTCTAAAAAGTGCCTCCAGCCAACACCAAAGAAGCTATAGCCTCCCGAACACACCTTGCCAAGCCCTTGACAAATCGTTAAATCCTCTTAAACTTGGTAGGAGTATTGGACAAGTCATATCTGGACAATGTATAAAATGTAGTGTCATAATTAGAAATTGACATAGGGCCCTATTGTAGACTATCAAACTCATCCGAGCAGCTACTTCAAAGGCTATATGGCATGAAACTCTCTAATAATATCTCAGTAAACTATCCCTAGGTCATAGTTGGAGATCCAACATGTCTATGAGCTACAACTGACCTCCACCACTCCTTGGCAAAGCCGATGAATTGTTAAGAAGTGTAGGCAACCCCGTGCACCTCAAGAATAGACAGGTTACACAGCCAATCCTGTTAGTCTGACAGAAAATCATAGGCTCCATTGCCAAGGGTGCCATCAAATCATGGGGTAACTAACTGCACAAACCTCTCAAAGATCTTTTGCTCCATTATAGATATGGTTGGGCTGACAGAAGATGGTTGCACCATAAACAAGGGAGGTGCAATAGATGGGGAAACAACCAAACTTTAAAATTGAGAACCTAAACTCGACTTAGATATTTAAGGCAAAAATATAGTAGTCATAGGAGAATCTAGGAGAACTATAGAAGGACCAATATGAATCATAGTCGACTGGCCCTATTTGAGGCCTTATATGATAGGTGTTATCACTCTCCTTTTGTCCTTTTGGATGTTTGAGCCCTTAAAGTCCTAGTTGCATAGTACAAATTTGCTTCAATAGGCTTTATCCATCGTTTGGGTAATTCAAGATAGGTTGAGGATAGCTCAGAGTTGGCACCAGAGTTATGCCGATTATAGATGCAACCCTTTATGTTTTGATGTTATTAACCAAGTGTTTCTATGGGTATTGTTCTTTAAGGGTGTGATAAGGTTTTGTAAGTGAGGTAAACCTAGCCTCCAGGCATATTGGGCCATTTGAGATTTTAAGGAGTGTGGGTGCAATTGCATATGAGTTAGCTCTCCCTTCAGTATTTTTAGCTATACACCCGATTTTTCATATCTAGATGCTATGCTGGTATGTGTAAGATAAGTCTCATGTGTTGTAGTACAATTTGGTTGAGTCGGATGATCACTTGACCTTTGTTGAGGAGTCGGTAGTCATTTTTGCCAAAGATATCAAACAACTTTACTCCAGAGCCATACTTGTGGTTAAGGTCCAATAGAGACATTGACCAGTTGAGGAGGCTACCAAGAAGATCGAGCAGGACATGCAGGAGCAGTACCCCAACTATTTGAGCCTTCAGATATTCCCTTTACTTTCACGGATTAAAGTTATTTTAGTAGTGGATGTTCTAATGATCCTCCAAGTCATGTTTTGTGTATTGCATCTTTGTGCCATTTAAAGTATTTTTATAGTGACCTTGGGTCAGTTATGATCTATTGGCTCTAATAGCTCAATCGCATGGTCGTTCATTTGGATGTCATGCAATTTTTCATGATTAAGGCTTTTATAGATTGAAAAGTTAATTTTGAATTATAATACGAATAAATGGCCTCAAAATAGAATTGAAATAGTTCTGTGTACTCTAAAATGGCCAAATTAGGTTATAAGTATGGTTGGCTCGAGTACTGACGCTTTTGATGCGAGTTTAAACTATATTTAGCATTTTAGCTTCAAAACTGGTCAAAAATTGATTTTGGTCAATACTCTTAGAAAATGTGCCCAAATAAAAATTTGAATAGTATAGTTTGTTTTGAAACATCGAGTCTGGTTTAGAATGACGTTTCATTCTATTCTCGAGGCTTCCATACTCTTTTCGAGCTCCTCGGTGGAAATTAATTAAAAATAGCCTTAGGAGTAGGACAAAATGTTCAGCCATAGTGACCTCATATATAAATTTTAACTATGCCATTGAGTCTAAAATATCAAATTTGGTGGGGTAGCAAGTTCATTTGCACACAGGAGTCAAATGAATCTCAAGCACCCAGTCAGAGACTTTAAAATGGGAATAATTTGCTAGTGTATTGTATCTAGTCACCCCCATCTCTATAAAGTTAGCCATTTTCAATACTTGGTTCCATCATTATGTGACTATTTCTTCTTTATTTTGAGCCCAAATTGAGTGATTCAAAGATTAAAACTGAAGGAATATTTGAGAGGAATGCATTGGTAAGCTCAAAACGTGAATTGGAAGCTTCACTTGAGGTGAGTTTTGCATTTTAGCTGTTGTCCTAAGCTACTTTCTGAGTGAAATTTTGTAAAACTTTGGATAGTGATTTCTTAATCATTTTAGATTCAATTTCGGTGATTGTTGGGGGCCATCTTGAGTGATTTGTTTAAAAAAACGCATTGGTGTAATTGGAATTCATATTTGAAGCTTCGTTGGAGGTAAGAATCATAATTTAGCTGCTGTCATAGCTCATTTCTTAGCTTTATTTTTAGAGAATTTTGGAGGATGATTTCTTGCTCATTTTAGGTTTGAATTGAGTGATCCAAGTGTCTAAATTGCAGGGATTTTCATGGAGTGCATGGTGGTGTGTTGGTTTTGACAATTAGGCCTTTGCTTCTGATAATCTTTTGTAAATTATTGCCACCATATTTGTCATTTTGGTGTTAAAATTGAGTTTTTTCTCATTTGTTAATGTTAAGGTGTTTTTGTGCTTCGAATTGCATTCTATTTTAGGATATGAGCTTGGGGAGTTAGTTACTAGTTTTAGTGGTTACTTCTAGGATTTCAAATGTGGGTCACACATTTTTCATTTTTGACTGTGAAATTAGTTTGTTTTCATTTCTTAAAATTTTAGTGTCATTATAGTATTATAATTTTTTTTGGCAGCGGTTAGAGGCTATCCACCAGGGGAATATGCTAGCAGAATAGGTTGAAGTGTGCATGTTTGGCCTATAGGTAAGCTATAGCCTCCCTTCTTCTAGATTGAATTTGTATATGTAAATATAATTTGATTTACATGAATATTTGGTGAGAAATTAGTTGTAATGCCATGCATGTTAAGATTCCTAATTTGATTGTTATTGAGGCCAGCAAGTACTTGCACTATAATTTTAGATCATCCATGCTTGTTGATATTTTATTTTAGCCGAGTTGTAATTAGTCTAGTCTTAGACTAGTGATGATATAGACTCGCATTGTTTTAGAGCCAGTAAACTAATTGCATCTACCTAGTGTGACTCAAGAGGCATAGGTTCTTGTAGGTTGCTATAGCAGACCTGAATTTGTATATTAAGACTTAGATAGGAAGTAACACCATCAAGAGCTTGATTATCCATCAGTCTTATTTTATCTCATTTGAACTTCTTCATGGTGTATAGAGATCCATTTGTCTTCAAAGATGATTATTGATTTTGTGGGAGTTCTAGGGGAGCCCGTTCATGATAAGAGGCCCATTGGAGCATGTGTGGCCTTAGTCTACACTTAGACTAGTGATATCGCAGACTCATAGTTTTTTAGAGCTGGTAAACTAATTACATCTGCTCAGTGTGACTCAAACTCAAGAGGCGTAGATCCTTGTAGATTGGTATACCTGAATTGAATCTGTAGATTGAGCCTTAGATAGGCAGTACCATCATTGGGAGCCTAATTATCCATAAGTTCCATTTTATCTTATTAAAATATCTTTGTGGCATATCGGGATCTATTTGGCTTTAAAGATAGTTGTTAATTTTATGGGACTTCTAGGAGATCCCATTCATGGTTAGAGGCCTAGTTCTACCCCTCCCGCTGTTATCAATTATTTATCCTCTTTCCATGGAATTAATAGACAGAGTTTGATTATTAATTTCATCATGATATCTACTATTAGCTCCTTTATGGATTAAGATTTGAGTCACGATGTAGTTAGAGGTCACTTGCACCTTTAGGAATTCGAGATCTAAGCTGCATCTGTGGTTAGAGGCCACTTGCATTATCCGAGACTAGAGGTTTGTACTATGACCTAGTTAGAGGCTACTTCCACCTTCAGGAATTAGAGGTCCAGGCTATATTCGTGGTTAAAGGCTATTTGCATTGTCTGAGACTAGAGGTTCGGGCTACGGTTGGGTTAGGGGAATAGAGGTTCCAGCTACATCTACAGTACGATGCCATTTGGACTTTCAGGTGTTAGAGGTCCAAGTTTTATATTGCCATCTATTAGAGTTCGACAGTGTTTCTACATGCCCACTTCTACCTTAACTTTGTGCGGGTATACTTTATGGGTCTATAGGGCCCCCGATGGCGTATAGATTTTAGATTGCTTATCTTACACTATACCTCTGTTGCTGTTATTTGGTTTTATGGTACTATGTGCTGGCTTTTCTATTTATATTTACTATTCTTATTTAGTTGGCCAATGATGCCTACTATCTGGTACTCATACTACACTCTACATCTACTTTGTGATGCAAATTCGAGCATGAGTCCACGACATCAATCTTTCTGGCTAGTAGTAGTTATCTCCGAAGTGTTGGATGAGCATCTAGTGTTCTTGGATCATTTCAGTCTCCATATGCACTTGTGGCACATGTTTTACTTTTTGAGACTAGCCTTGCATTTGTATTTATGTATATATTATTTTGGCCTAGTTAGAGGATGTATATTTTGTCATGGTAACTCAGTACACATGACTTTCAGGTTTTGGGAGGCATCCTTTTTGGTTGTATATATTATATGTGGTTGTCTATTTTCTTCTTCTTGTTGTTGTTAGTCTTAAATTATAAATTCTAGTAAGTTTTCTACCCTCACACCTATTACGAACAACTTTGAGTTACGAACTGGCTTACCTATAAGTGGGTTATGGTAGGTGCCATCATGACTCAAGTAATTGAGTTGTGACAATTTGTATGATATTTTGTCATTAAAATTTGTATGATATTTTCTTTAATATTTAAGGATTTGAATTTGTGTGATATTTGTCACTTTGAGTTGAACTTTTTTTTGAAAAGTAAATAATAATAGGAGTCCAAACACTATTTTTGCAATACAATTATCCATGGTAACCCCTGAAAATTTTAGTCAACATAATTAATTTGGACAATCTCAGTGTTTTAGCATTGATATATTTTAAAATTAAAAATTCATAAGGCAACATGCTCAATGTAGGAAAAAAAACACTCCCAAAAATTTCTAGAAAATAGGTGGTTTTAAAGCAGTTCTATTAGTATAACCAAGGAAACAAATAGGCGTGATATTCTACTAAGAATAGAACCCCCATCCAACCAACTATGAGCGGGTAAGCATAATACGCGTTGATTGTTTCCTGATTCTTTTGTTTATAAAGAAAAAAAAAGAATAAATATGTTTATTCTTTTTTATCTTTTGATAAATTTTGTATTTTAATGTTTATTCTTTTTTATCTTTTGCTAAATTTTGTATTTATTAGTTTAATGTACTTGTTTTGCATTATGTGCTGCATCAGTTTTAAAATTATACATAAATTATATTGCCATAACTGAAATACAATATTTATGTAAATAAAATTAAATAAATATTATTAGTTTGATGCAACAATTTAGTCCATTGTGAAACGATAGAGATGAGAAAATCAATTCAATTGCTTATAATATCTATATGTTAATAGTTTTTAATACATAAAGTACTAATTTAGAGTTACATAGTTAACTGATTAAATTTATTGTAACAAAAGATTTCTAAATATAAAAAGAACAGTTTAAAATTTTCAACATAATTTTACCAAAATTTTTACTTTTTAAATTTGTTATATTACGTACTTTATTAACAAAATATTTGATAGACAAATTTTAGTTAATTATTTTATTATTTATATAGATTGGTCCTAAATTAAAAAAGAATTCTACATATAAAGAAATTCTAATACAAAAGTGAATCTTGAAACTAAATAAATAAAAAATTAAGAAAAATAGTGAAAAAAAACAATTTTGACTACAAAAGAGTATTTTAATGAAGGACAAAAAGTTCAAACAATATTTCTAAGGGGTTTCATGCTTTTAATCTAGTATAAATAATTAAATTTTCTTTCTCTTTTTTATTTTTTTCTACTTGTAGTATAACTTAAAGTGATTCTTGAAGTATACTGATTTGAAAAATTGATAGAAGCGAGTAGCTAAAAGGTGGGACTTCTTTTATTTTCATTTAGTTTCTTTCATATATGTTCATAATATATTCTATTTTTTAATTATTAATGTATGAAAATTTACTTTTTATAAAGATTTGTATTAGAATTTATGCCATATATGTTAGGAAGAGGTATTCAAATTCCTCATATTAGAGAGATATATTGTGCATGCAATACTTTTTTGGGTTTTGTTTTTTTCAACAGGTATTCGATATTCTTATTAAAATATAATTAAATTCAAATTTATATTGAAAAGTCTCATATTATAGATGAAACTGAACCCTAACAAATATGAGTGATCTAGGTTATGCGAGCTAATTATAGTCAATTGACTATAAAGTGGGAATAAAAGAACCGGAGATATACTTGTGAAATGTTATATTTGGACCATCATTTTTACTATTTGCTATGGGGTAAATTATTATTTCTCATACAATTTTTCTATTGTGTTTGTTATTATTATTTATTTTTGAAAAGTTGTAATTTAAGTTAGGTTTTCTTGCCTGCACCTAAGTGCCAATAAAGTCTTTAAGAGTAGAGAACTTATTACTATTTTAATATTTCTATTAAAGAAGAAGGTTCAATGCTCATAGTTTTTAAAGGAGAAAACAATAATGGAATAAGTTATACAAGTTTTATTAATATATTTCATTTTTTTACACTCTATGGAGCTATTTATCCTCACCAAGTGAGTTCTTTATATTATTTTATAGTATTAATTTAGATTTGAGTTTGTAAAGTGAGTGACTGGGAATAAGTTAAATGAGTGAGTTTAAGATGAATATCTCTAAAATTCGTTAGCATTTGCACCAGACTGTAGAAATTAAGATGAAGAAGAAGAGAAAATCTTGAAGAAGAAGTAGAGAGAATTGAGAGTTTCTCTCTCTAAAATGTGAAATACTTTTTTTAACGTGGTAACACCTAATTACTTGGGCAACCTCCATGGGTCTAATATATATATATTAAATGAATACATAATATTTTTACACGGAGAATAAACAGTACAATCTTCATTATGGGTCGGGGCTCACCCCGAACCCCGCCTGATTTGAACCCTGTGGTTGATAAATATTTAACAGTATATTAAAATATTATATCAGGCTCCACAACCTAATAATTCTCCCACTTGGAGACTGATCCAGTCAACAACAACAAGAATAAATCTGCATCATTAATATTTTCATTAACCACAATAATTGTCTTTTGTAGCAGCTAAAAAAGGCCAACCAAGGTTCAACACAACCTTACTTTTCCAGCATCAACATATTTAGTCAATATGTCTGCTGGATTTTTTGCACATTTTATCTTTTCCAAACACATATCACCATCTTCAACTGATTTGCGAGTAAAATGCTACTGTCTTCTAATGTGTTTTGTCTTCACATGATAGACTGAGTTTTTCACTAATTGTATGACACTCTTACTATTTGTGAAGAGAGTTTTCCGCTACCGCTATTTGCCCAACTCTTCCAGATAATCAGCCAGCCATATAATTTCTTTTTCAATTTTAGCTATTGCTACATACTCTGCCTCAGTAGATGAAAGAGCAACACACTTTTGAAGCTTTAACATCCAACTCATCGCTTTACCACCTATAATATAGATGTACCTAAATGTGCTCTTACTCGAGTCCATATCACCACTCAAATCAGCATCGACAAATCCATGCAAGATAATCTTTCCATTGCCAAAACAAAGTGAAGTATTAGATGTACCTTTCAAGTATCTTAGAAGATATTTTATAGCTTTCCAATGCTCTTTTTCCGGGTTTGACATATATCTGCTGACAACTCCTACTGCATGTGCTATATCGGGTCTTGTGTATACTGTAGCATACATCAAGCTCCCAACTGTAAAGGCATACAAAACTAATGCCATGTGTTCACGCTCCTTAATTGTCTTTGGTGAGTGCTCTTTTGACAATTTTAGATGACTTGCCAAAGGAGTAGTCCTGGGTTAGCATTATTCATCCTAAATCTGGATAGCACCTTCTCAATGTACTACTCTTGGGAAAGATTTAAAGTGCCAACAGATCTGTCCTAAATAATTCTCATCCCAAAAATTTGCTTTACAACACCTAAATCTTTCATTTCAAACTCAGAAGACAAACCTGCCTTCAAATTATTTATCTCCTTCATGGTAGAACCTACAATCAGCATATCATCCACATACAAGAGTAAAAGGATATAGGAATTAGAATTTTTCTTAAAGTAGCAACACTGAATCTTTTCACTTTAGTGAAAATCACTCTTGATCATGAAGGAGTCAAATTTAATATACCACTGTCTAGGTGCCTGCTTCAACCTATACAAGCTCCTATTAAGCTTATACACCAAGTGTTCCTTGCCTGGAACTACATATCCCTCAGGTTGCTGTATATATATTTCCTTGTCCAAGTTATTATGTAAAAACACTATTTTTACATCCATTTGCTCAAGATACAAATTTTTAGCTGCAACAATACTCAAACCAATTCTAATAGCAGTTAATTTTACAATAGGAGAAAATATTTCAGCATAGGAAATACCTTTCCTTTGTGAATATCCTTTGACCACTAACCGAGCTTTGAATCTTCTTTTGCCATCTTGTTCGTGCTTGATGTGGTACAACCTTTCCAACAGGTAATTCAGTTAGGTCCCAAGTATTATTTTTTTCAAGTGAGCTAATTTCATCATCCATGACTTGCTCCCACTTGCTTGAGTATTCCATCTATTTAGCCTCACTGAAAGTCTCGGGTTCCCCAGCATCAGTCATCAACAAATATTGTAATGAGGATGAATACCTGTCTGGTGCTCTGATGGTTCTGGATGATCTCCTTATCACCAATTCTAGTGTCACTTGTTCCACATCTGGCTCATCAGCAACAGTTTTTGGACTTTTTTGAGTTACACCCTCTTCACTAGGTGTAATTTCTATCTCAACTCCCACTTGCTTTGCAATATCTGAGTCCTTCTTGTTATTGTCTTTGTACAAAACATTTTCATCAAAAGTTATGTCACAATGTCTTAGGATTTTTTCATTTTTATCATCCCAAAACCTATAACCAAACACGTAAGAACCATAACCTATGAAATAACACTTCACAACCTTAGCATTATGCTTGTCTCTTTTCTCAAGATCAATGTGAACATAAGCAACACATCTAAAGGTCCTTTAGTGTGATGACTTGATTTCCTTTCCTGTTCATACCTCTTCAGGAATCCTAAATCCCAATGGAACTGATGGACCTCGATTGATCAAGTATATAGCTGTGTTCACTATGTTTGCCCAAAATGTCTTAAGTAACCCATAATGAATTCTCATACTTCATGCATGCTCATTCAATGTTCTATTCATCCTTTTAGTGACACGATTCTGTCTTGCCTTGCCTGGGACTATTCTCATTAGTCTAATTCCCTCAACTGCACAGAATGCCTTGAATTCTGATAGGTCATACTCTCCACCATTATCTGACCTCAAACATTTGATTTTTAGCCCCTTTTGATTCTCAACTTCAACCTTCTATCTCTTAAAAATGGCAAACACACCATACTTATGTTTCATGTAGTAGACCCAAACTTTTCTGCTGAAATTATCAATGAAAGTTACATAAAATCTGGAACCACCAAGTGATGAAACTGGAGATGGTCCCCATACATCAGTATAGACCATTTCTAATCATTCTTTCTTAGGCTCTCTTGAAACCTTAGTGAAATTGACGCGTTTCTGCTTTCTTATAATAAAGCTCTCACAAAAATTTGAATTGACAGATTCGAGACCTTCCAAGACTCCCTTTTTAGCCAGTATCTTCATTCCTTTGATGCTCATGTGTCCAAGTCTATTATGCCACAAACTTGATCTAGAAACATTGTCAGTAACAACTAGGTTTATACATCCTTCAGTGATGTACAATGTTCTAATCTTTAAGCCATATGCTACAAACATAGCACCTTTCACAACCTTTTACAAACTATTTCTATATACTAATGTATAACATGAGTTGTCCAACTGACCAACAGAAAGCAAATTCTTTTTGAGACAAGGTACTTATTTGACATCTTCCAGTATCCGATATTGCCTAATGGAGTATGTATACAGACATCCCCCCTTCCCTCAACCAGTAAGGCCTTATCATCAGCAAGATATACATTTTTGAAATATCTAGACTTGAAATTTTGAAACAATTTCTTATTTGGTGATGTATGGAATAAAGCACCAGAATCTAAAATCCAAGATTCAATTGTGCTATCAACATTAAGAACTAATGCATCTCCAATGTCTTTTGCTGAATTTATGGAGTCATTATCATCTCCAGATCTATTATTCTGCTTCTTTTTGGATTTCTTACAGTCTGTCCTAATATGTCCCCTCTCTCCAAAGTTCTAACATAACACATTAGATTTGTATGGAGATTTTTCATGATTCTTTGACTTAGATCTACCATGTGTCTTTTGATCCCTTTATTTACTCCTCCCCCTATAGTCAACACAGAGAGCATTACCCGAAGATTCATCGATATCTCTCTTGCGAATGCTTTCGTTAAGAACAACATCTCGAATTTCATGAAACTTCAGTTTTTCAGATCCACGGGAACTACTAATTGCAGCAACAACCATATCCTAAGATTCAGGTAGAGATGACATCAAAATCAAAGCCTTAATTTCATCTTCAAAACTAATATTAACAGAACTTAGTTGACTTACAATCATATTGAATTCATTAATATGGTCAACCATAGATCCGCCTTTAGACATTTATAAATTGAATAATCTATGCATCAAGTATACCTTGTTCATCACAGAGGGCTTCTCATATATATTAGACAGTGCTTTCATCAGATCTGTTGTCATCTTCTCCTTCATGATGTTGAAGGCTAGGTTTTTGGACAAACACAATCGGATCAAACTTAGAGATTGTAGGTCCTTGAGTTTCCATTTTTCTTCCGCCATCCTCTCTGACTTCACTCCAGTCAAGGGTTCATAAAAATCATTCTGATATAAGAAGTCTTTGATTTACATTTTGTAGAACCCAACATCGGAGCCATCAAACTTGTCAATACCGACCTTCGAACTCTCCATCAACACAGATTGTAGTGAATCTAACCTCGCTTTAATATCAGTTGTTAGGATCTGCACCAGATTTGCAGAAATTACGATGATGAAGAAGAGGAAATCTTGAATAAGAAGTAGAGAGAAGTGAAAGTTTCTCTCTCTAAAATGGGAAAGACTTTTCTTAATGTGGTAACACCCAATTACTTGAGCAACCTCTACGGGTGTAATATATATATACATATACACACACGGTGAATAAATAGTACAACCTTCATTGTGGTTTGGGGATCTGCCTTGAACCCCGCCTAATTTGACCCACGTGGATGACAAATATTTAACAGTACATTAAAATATTACACCAGGCTCCATAACCTAACAAAATGAGGGATAAATTATCTATTTCTAAATTCGTCAAGTATTCATCCATTAAAAATAAAAAAAAATTAACATAAATCATAACTGAAAAGGTATACATGGACCTAAAGTATAAGTGAAAAAGTGTATTTGGATTAAAAGTATAAAATGGTATTTAAGGGAAAGCTAAACTTATGCCTCTTTGAGACAAACTATTTACATCCATATACTCTCTCACATTTTATGCTTCTCTACTATTAAAATTCACCCCTTCTATTAAAGTTCACACACTGAGGTCATGCTAACATCAGCACCCACATTCTGTGATATACTAATAGGGTATACATATAATGACAAGGTATCATAGAGTATTAAGCTCAGTCCTCCTATATGACACTAATATGGTATCAATATATCGATAGAGTATCACAAATAATATATTTTCTACTATTTAAATGAAATGACCCCAAAAAGTGCCCAAAAATATGCCTTGAAAGTGCTCGGAATCTTAATTTTCATATATCTCAAAATTCGTATGTGATATCAAAAATCCAACTTCATACTCTTATTCAGGAGGAAATATTGAATAGTAAATGGGTATAACCCCGATGTAAGATCAACCATAGTAAAATTTAAAACTCGCAAAAATGCAATTTCTAGAGAGCTAGCACGCCCCTAGCTTGAATGCGCTAGTGTGTACTTTTGTGCTAGTCTTTTTCACTTTGGTTCAAGGCTTTTGGGTCTTGGGCCTAAGCCTTCCTATGCGTGAAAATACCTATACTTAGACATATTTCACCTTCATATCATCCAAAATATTCTCCAATACTCTCTCAAATACTTGGACTAATATCTCTCTCAAAATTCAAGTGTCCAAGTCTCTTCCGGATCTTAAGGAATTTGTCTAAGCTTCAAGTCTCCATTCAAATCTTCTTCAAGGATTTCCCAAAATTAAGATATGTGGGTTTAAACCATTAGGTCCTTTTGCCCATGGTGCCCAAGCTTCCTTTTTACCTAAAATACATGTTTCTAAGTAGATTTTACATATGATTTTTTAATTATGAATTTGACTATGAACTATGTTGGGATTTTATAAAAGTTTGACTGTTTATGCATGTTTTGAGATATAAATCTTAGATCTATATTGAGATTTGATGAAGGGTTTTAATGTATATTGTATAATGATGTTACCAAGTATTGGTGGAATGATTTACTTCAATATTTCTTGCATGATTTTACTCTTTAATTGCGTGATCTTACACTAGCATTGCACACCCAACAAGTATTTGATCAAATATCTAGTTATGATTTCTTGAGGAATTGAAGGTCCAATGCATGTCTTATAGATGAATGACTTTATGATGATGAAAAGGGATGTATGTATATGATATTCTCATATATTGTGTTGGAAATTGACCATGGCCTACCCGGGGGGTTGTGAGTCCAGAGAATCATGTCGAAGGGTTTGTACCTTGATAATCGGATTAAGGGGTTTGTACCTTAATCACCATAGGTAGTAGGGTGTGATGATCCACCAACCAATCAAAAGGCTTATACCTTAATAACCGGGTTGAGGGTTTTGTACCTCAATCACCATGGGTGGCAGGGTGCGATGATCCGCCAACTAATCAAGGGGTTTGTACTTTGATAACTGGGTTGAGAGGTTTCTACCTTAATCACCATAGGTAGTAGAATGAGACGATCCACCAGCTAATTGAGGGGTTGGTACCTCAATAGACTATGAATTCTATAATGATGGTCTCTTCTTATACATGTATAATATTTTATTTAAGCATGATTTACTTCAAGCATCTTCCATGCATGCCATATTGTTATATGTTACTCATCGTCTATGATTATGCATTTTGATTATATTGATTATCTGTTCTTGCATTTCATCCTACATACTTAGTATATTCAAACATACTAACACATACTTTATGCCTACATGATGTCACCATGTAGGAACTAGAGCCCCACTTGACCATCTTCCTCCACTTGACTAGTACAATTTCTTTCAAGCTAGTGGGTGAGTTTTCCATTTCGAGGACAGTGGCTATAATCTCATACTATGTACTAAGACTATCTTTCTTTTATGTGTGTATTGACTATGAGGGTGAACCAAGTTACTTGTCTTGGCGTCGTTTTTATCTATGTAGTAGAGGTGTTGTTGGACAAGTTATGCCATTATGTTATGAGCCTTGACTCTCTTGATTTAATGATGTCTTATGTTATGAAAGTTTCCCTTTAGCCCCTTTTTCCTTATCTCTGATCTTAGTAATGTTGGTTAATAATTCCGTGACCAAGGATGTGTAATAATATGTAAGGAGGCTTGTTTGGGGTCCCCTTGGGTTCCCATTCGCTATGTCTCTTGGCCCTAGGCTTGCGTTATGACAAACTTGATATACGAGCACTGGGCTGTTAATGATCCTCGACAACCAACACACCGTGTCAATTAGAGTCTTATTCATGGTCGTGTTGTGCACCACAATTATGAGTAGGAGGCTATGAGATGTTTTAGGAAATGTTTCCCTTCTTCATGTTCTAAGTTGTGCTATAGAGTTAAAGTAAGGTTTTTCCCCTAACAATTGTTATTTTCTATGCTAAATCATGCCTAACACACGAGGAAGGAGAGTCCGCACTACCAAGGAACAACTGTCTAATGGTGAGCTCTGGGATGCTCTCACTTTGCTAGCATAAGTTGTGGTTACCCAAGTCAACCAAGGGGACCAATCCACTCATGATCGTACACTGGCATCTCGGGTGAGGGATTTCATGAGGATGAATCAACTGAAATTCTATGGGTCTAAGGAAGATAAAGACCCTCAAGAGTTCATTGATGAGGTCTATACGGTATTGGCTATCATGGGTCTTAGATCGAAAGAAAAAGCAGAGTTGGCAGCTTACCAACTCGAAGGGGTAGCACAAATATAGTTTAATCAATGGAAGAAGGAGAAAGGAATCAATAATGCGGTGCTTTAGGAGGAGTTCATGGACATTTTTCTTAATCGGTTCTTCCTCTTGAGCTTAAGGAGTCCAAGGTAGTAGAGTTTATGAATTTGAGATAAGGGTCTATGAGTGTGAGGGAGTATGCCCTCAAGTTCAATCAACACTCTAAATATACTCCCCACTTGGTCGCCTGTCACGACCCAACCCCGGGGCCGTGAATGGTGCCGATAGGACACCGCGACAACCGCTTATACTGAATCTTT
>JAOTQJ010154328.1:0-30385 GCA_025642045.1 Solanum sejunctum | reverse complement strand
TTGAACTAGAGAGGGGGTATTTATAGGAGCCAATCTTTTAAAAATTGCCCCTAAGGGCTCCTAGTTAGCCCATTGTTCAATTAGGTCCCCAAACTATTCTATTTTAATTCAATTGAGGACTCCCGACTCCAACTTAAAAATATAAGCTCCAATTGTAATTAAGCACCGCGATTTAAAATTACGCCATGTTCATCATAACTTTTCAAATTGAACGAATTACTTCGGTTGAATTAATTATGGGGTCTAACAATCCCTTTGAGAAAGAATGTATTGCCTCTGGTGTCTATACACTTGATTGTCAAGCCGCAATTGCTATTGCGAAGAATAAGCCTTATAATTGTAAGAGCAACATATGAAATTGAGGCATGATGTCATAAAGCAGCTGTTGAGAGATGGAATAATTTCCATTGATTATGTGAAGTCAGAATTGAATTCGGCTGATTCATTGATTAAACCCGTGGGAGGAAAATTAATTCTTTAGACCTCAAAAGAGATGGATTTAAGGCCAATGGTGATTGTCAATAGAGATGGTAACCCAACATATGTGATTGGAGATCCCATGAAATAGGTCCATATGGTTAATAACAAGTCGATATTAGCACTGCGCACTAACTGAGAGTGCTTGAACTGCTACTAATAATGAGGAATGAGTTTTTAACTCTTAATGAATTCATAGTCCTTGATTAAAGGATAGTATATTTAAAGCAGTGTACACTTGATGAATTCACCTAATTGAGAAGTGAAGTATGGCCTCTCCTATGAGACTTTGGCCTAGTCTAGAGCTCTCATGAAGAACCAGGAATGTGTATGACCTATTGACGCAAAACCGCATTGAACAACAAAACTACTGGGGTCAAAATGTGATCGGTAAAGTCTCTGACTTACACAAGAATTATTGGTTCATAGAAATATTATATTTCATCAGTAATTCTATAAATTAATTTTTATCATCTAAGTTTGGCTCATAATCCAAAAGACACCAAACCTATTATATTTCGTTCCTTTTTATACCACATGTTAAATGTTTTCTATAAATTCTTTTGAAATATGTGGGGAATTATAAGTGATTTATTTTATTTCAAAAGAATTATTTTCTTAAAAATTTATTTAGAAAAATTAATTCCATATATTTAAATATTTTTTAGCATTATTACTTGAAGACATGATAACTTTTCTACACTTTTCTTAATATTCCATGTGCCATTTTGCATGGAAGGAGTTGGATAAGTATCTTGACACTTGTCATAAGAGAGCTCTTCTATTGGCCTATAATAGGCCTTTTACTTTGATAATCAATTATCCAGAAAACTTAAAAAATTACCATAACATTTTTTTTTGATCTCTCTCTCTCTCTCACGCCATGTCACTCTCCCCCACTTAACTCTTCTTTTTGTTATGAGTTTGTCATTTTATTAATTCCCTTTTCGCTTAACTTACTGATGATTAATTAATTTGTTAATTCTTGTATCCTCTATTTAAATAGAGAAGACTTGTTTAATTTTGAGGAAATGATTCATATCATTGAAATAATTTTTTAGAATAGTGCCCAGTACGACTCAAATACATATATTTTAAACTGCTTAAAATATTATAATGATAGTATTTCTATCTTAAATATTATTTTAGCAATATCCTTTTAATTTTTAGTATTTTATATTTTCTTACATATAAAGTTATATTATTATTGTGATATTATAATTTATAACAATTTCCCCAATAGTTTCTACTGGTACTATCGGTTAACATTCTTTTAATTCCAAAACTACTAATTACTTTTGTAATGACAATTGAAATTATATTAACTCCTATTTATTCATTATCTATACCAATCCAGATGTTCTATGAATACAAGCTATTTAACGCTCCAAAGGATTCTTTTTTTGATTCTGGACTGCGAGAGTTATTTCTTTCAATCTTTATCTTTTTACCCGTCATAGGTATTGGTATATACCCCGATTTCGTTCTTTTATTAGCAGTTGACAAGGTCGAAGTTATTCTATCTAATTTTTTTATAAATAATCGGATGACTGAAGACCATATTTCGATTGTTAATATGATATATAAGGACCACTACTACAAAGAGTATTACACTCTTGATCGTGAAATATCGATTGCTTGTTGAACCCTGTAAATTGCGTGAAAGTAGCATACTCCAAATTCGAGGGTCAAAGAGTTTTAGAAAACGTTCTTGGTGGAAAAAAATGTGAATGAAGGATCCGACTGAATTGAATTGGGTCCATGAATCTAAGAAATAGTAAGATTCTTAATCTCTCTCAATTCGAAAATCCAGGATTTGAATTGATGTCCTCTCATTGATTCCTTCGAAATTACATTGATCTATCCTGAAGATTTCATTTCAATTGGAATTTGGTTATTCACCATGTACGAGGATCCCTGCTAAGCATCCATGAAAACAAATCAAATTTTCTGCTAGATCCTGTATTTCCCTGGGATTGTAGTTCAATTGGTCAGAGCATGCCCTGTTAAGGCAGAACCTGCAGGTTCGAGCCCCATCAGTCCCGACGGATCCAATAAATATATCATAAAATCTCTTTCTTTTTATGAAAGGGACGGGGGAAGAATTCCATTGTTAAAGCAAAGGGAAAATCCTTATTTCTTTTTTTATTTAGCTTTTATTGTTTGTTTGGGTTTTGTAACTATGTGAGACTGGAAGTGGAAGAGCTATTTGATCAGCAAACTAGAAAGTGCTTTTTATAGTTATCGAAACTCGAGTTATTTAAATAATGGATTAAGGGGCGAAGATCCCCACTATAATTCTTACATGTCTTACATATATGATACTCAATATATTTGGAATAATCACATTAATAGTTGCATTGATAATTATCTTTAGTCTCAAATCTGTATAGATACTTCCATTATAAGTGGTAATGAGAATTACGGTGACAGTTACATTTATATTTAATTGATTTATTGAAGACAACTTATATTTACAGGACAATCAACACATGGTTCCTTTATCCCCTTTTACCTTTCATGATAAATTGGCTAAACTCATAAAAAAAAAAGCATTGAAATCGATTTTTATTGACCAAAAAATCGATCCTTGTTAATCAACCACACATTGTCTAACCAAATTCAATTCTCTCTCAATACGTTCCTCAAAAAATCCGATTCAGACAGATTCTTCTCCTAACTAACGAAGAGATCTTGGCAGAATTGCCACATATGAAATTGAGCACAGTTTTGCAATGCTTTATATGTAACATTCTTCTCTATATTTTTCAGGCAAGGCTCGAATCATTTGTCGATTTACAATTCCCTAATTATTTCATACAACTTTGGTGGGTTTCCCTCCTTCAACCAGTTTTACCTAAATAATTGTCTTTACCATGTCACTTAGAGGCCATTAAATGTCCCTGCTGAGGGTGGTAGTCGCCTCAAATTTGATAAAGGGCGTGCTTGCTTTGAAATTTGTGATTCAAAAACTTTGCCGATTAGTGTGATTGGTGATGGAAAGGTTATGACCTTGGCTTCATATTTTCTGTTGCTCAATTATGTTTCTCTCTCTATATATCTCTTCTCTCTAAGTCTGTCTCTTTTGGAGATAATCTTTCTATCTCCACGAGATAGTGATAACGTCTGCATACCTTCTTTACTTCCCAGACCTCAGTTTGTGGGATTTCAGTAGACATCCAATCATTGTATCCATAGAAATCATGTTCAATTCCTTTCAAAGCTCTTCTATTTTTTTTTCTTCTCACTCCACATGAAAGATAATAAAATGTCCAACTGAAAAAAGCATCTCTTATCTTCCCCAGCATATTACACTGTTGTCCAATCCATCTAAGAATCACCCACCATATCCTTGAAGCAACCTGACAATGTAACTAAAGGTGATCCACATCCTCTCCTTTATCTTTTGCTCATAAAGTACCATCATCAGTCATCCTCTGGTTGGGTGCTAATTTTCTTTTGTCGTACTTTGTTGTTTCGATTACTACATCTTCTTTGTCCAAGTCAAATTATGTAGGTTTTTCGCTAATGGAAATCAAACTGAACAGGTCTACGGGGTTTCAACTCATTCAACCTGGTCGAAATTGTTGTGTCTAGTGGAACATGTTTTTCCATTTCCTTCAAAGTTTCTTGCATTTAAATACTTTGAACATCTTCAATATTCATCAGTTTTCAGCTATGTATGATCGTAGATTGTACCACATATTAATATGTTTTCATTGAATTATTTAATTGTTGTTGCAATTGCGGGCACTACCTCAGCATGTTGTTGATGCTGGACATGAGTCTCCAGAGGAGATTACTACAGTTGTTCATCCAACTTCTTTTACTTTTGTTACTGCATCCAGAAGTTGGATAAGAACTACATCATGAAGGAAAATTTTGAGATGATTCTAGAAATCAAATTTAAAGCAGATGAGAATGAGAAATAACTCGGATATATGTACTCTGGGCAATTGACTCCTTCATCACTTAAAGGATTAAATGGTCTATATATGTTCCCTCTGATGAAGAAGTTTCTGCATCTTTTTCAGAAAGCAGGGATTTATCTATTTCGACTTTGTCTTGTAAGTTATATGATTTGCATATCTCCATTTTAAAATACACTTGTGAGAAATATTGAAAAAATATTATTGACTTGTGTATTTACATTACTACATAAAAATCCTATTTATAAACACTATGTTATAATCCAAGTACAAGTTAGAAACCAACATACTATTCCTATACCAATTCTACATAGGACTATATATTCCAATTTCTATGCTAATACTCCCCCTCAAGCTAGTGCATACAAATCAAAAGCACCTAGCTTGTTACAAATATAATTAATACGAGGACCAGTAAGGGAGTTGGTGAATATATCTGCAAGCTAATCACTTGGCTTCACAAACTTTATAATAATGTCTCTTGGGAGTACCATTTCTCTAACAAAGTGAATCAATCTCAATCAGCTTGGTCCTTTCATCAAACACTGGATTTGATGCAATATGAAGGGCTGCTTGATTATCACACACAAGTTCCACCTGATCAATTTCGCTAAATTTTAGCTCCCTCAATAACTGTTTGATCCAAATAAGCTCACAAGTTGGTGTAGTCGTTGCTCGATATTCTGCCTTTACACTTGATCGAGCAACCACATTCAATTTCTTGCTCTTCCATGACACTAAATTATCTCCTACTAATACCCAATATCTGGATGTAGACCATCTATTAGAGGGTGATCCTCCCCAATTGACATTTGTATATCCATGATATACTCATGGCCGTGATCTTCGAAGAGTAGTCCTTTTTGGACACTGACTTTATATATCGCAGAATAAAAACAACTGCATCCTAATGACTATCACAAGGAGAAGTCATAAACTAACTTACAAACCTCGTAGGGAACGAGATGTCAGGTCTAGTCATTGTGAGATAATTTAATTTTTCCACCAGTCGTCTATACCTTTCAGGATTACTGAGTGGATCCCCTTGTCCTAGAAGCAATATATCATTCAGATCCATAGGAGTGTCAATGGGTCTACATCCCATCATTCATTTCTCCTTAAGAATGTGAAAGGCATACTTGCACTAAGAAATAACAATACTTGATCCAGTCTGAGCAACCTTAATGCCTAGAAAATACTTTAATCTGCTAAGGTCTTTAGTTTGAAAATACTTAAAGAGATGTTGCATCAAACTAGCAATACCATTTTCATCACTGCCAGTGATAACAATATCATCGACATAAGCAACCAAATAAATACACAAATTTGATGCAGAATGCCGATAAAATATAGAGTGATCAACTCCAATATGAGTCATGCCGAACTCCTAAATTACTTTGCTGAAATTTCCAAACTAGGCTTGAGTAGATTGATTTAGACCAAAAAGTAACTTGCGCAATCGGCATGCAAGTCTACTAGACTCCCCCTAAGCAACAAAACCAAGTGGTTGCTCCATATAGACTTCTTCCACAAGATTACAATGTAGAAAAGCATTCTTACGTCCAACTAATGAAGAGGCCAATGACAAACGACAACCATAGATAGAAGAAGAGTACATATGCCATTTTAGCCAGAAGATCAAATGTATCACTAAAATCTAGCCCAAATATTTGAGTATATCCTTTGGAAAATAAGGTGAGCCTTAAGCCAATCAACTTGACCATCTGGACCAATTTTACTACATAAACCCAACAATAACCAACAGTGAATTTACCTGCAAGAAGGGGGACACATTCCCAAGTACCGCCCGTATGTAAATAAATATCATATCAAGCATAGTTTGCCTCCATCCAGAATGAGAAAGTGTTTTACTTGTAGTCTTAGTAATGAAAATAGAGGACAAAGACGATTTAAAAGCATAATAGGATGATGTGAGACAATGATAACTCAAGAAAGTATAATATGGGTTAGCATTTTGAGTGGACTATATACCTTTATAAAGTGCATTCAGTTGTCTAGGAGTAGGTAAGTTCGCAGTAGTAATAGGGTCTGGCGCATGACATGAACCATCTAGAACTGGTGCTGGACATCGAGGATGATGATAAGTCAAGAAAGGTAGAGGTGTGTTGGGTTTTGTTAGACGTTGCACTACAATTTGAGATTCCTCAAAAGTTGGTACACGTAGGACCTGAGGTAGAGGTAAGACTTTAGAGATATCAAGACGATCAAATGATGTATAGTAATATTGAGATTCAAAGATTGTGATATTAACGGACATAAGATATCGATTGCGGTCAGGGAATAACAACGATACCCCTTTTGAAATCGAGAGTAACCAAAAAAGACATATTTGAGAGCACGAGGGGCTAATTTATCTTTTTCTGGAGCTAAGTTATGAACAAAACATGTGCTCCCAAAGACACGAGGAGGTATAGAATGGACATGTGACAAAGGAAACAGTATGAAATGTGGAACTTGATTCTGCATAAAAGATGTGGGATATTTATTAATAAAATAACAAGATGCAAGGACAACATCACCCCAAAAATACAACGAAACATGGGACTCAATGTGAAAAGTGTGAGCAATTTCAATAAGATGACTATTCTTTCGTTCTGCTACACCATTTTGTTGAGGGGTGTATGCACAAGATGTCTAATCAATGATTCATTGGTGAGTTATAAACTCCTATGCTAACACATTATCACTGTGAAGAGTACGAATGGAAACACCAAATTGGTTTTGTATTTCAGCAAAAAAAATTTTGAAATATAGAAAACAACTCTAAATGATCCTTCATTAAGAAAACTCAAGTACATCTTGAATAGTCATCAATGAAACTAATAAAATAACGAAATCTTAATGTTGAACTAACTCGACTAGGACCCCAAATATCATAATGAACTAAAGAAAAAATAGACTTAGAACAACCCGCAGTACTATGTGAAAAGGTAGCATGAGTCGTTTCCCAAATTAACATGACTCACAATCTAATGAGGATAAATTAGACAAACTAGGCACCATCTTTTGCAGTTTAGATAGACTAGGATGTCCCAAACATGTGTGAATTAGGTTTGGAGGATCTGTAACGGAGCATGCTATGAAGGAATTTGAAGAGGTAAGGTAGTAAAGGCCTTGTGATTCATGTTCTGTGCTAATCATCTGTCCCGAACTGCAGTCCTGCATAAGGAAAAAATCATCGATATAATAAATGCCACAATATAATGCTCATGTCAAACTACTAAAAGATGCCAAATTAAAAGGAGAACTAGGGACATAAAGTACAAAATCTAAGGTGAGAGAAGGTAAGGGTTGGGCTCTGCCAATCCCTTTTTGTTTTGTTTGGATCCTATTGGCTAAAGTAATAGTAGGATCAAATTATGAATAAACAATATTAGGCAAAAGTGATTGGTTACCAGAAATATGATCAGTAGCTCATAAGTCCATAACCCATGATCTAAGAGTACTAGACTATAAGACAAGAAAATGAATTGCCCGCAACAAGAACTGTAGGTTGAGGAACCGATGGTACTTGTTGAGGCATTTGCTTACTTACTTGATACTGAAGGAACTCACCATATTTGCCTATGCAATATAAGCATTATTTGATGACGGTCAGGTGGAGCAACAAATACATTAGGCTGAGCAACATATGCTACTTGTAGAGATGTTTGTTTATTTCTGTGATGTCGAAGGGATTCATTATATTCCTATGTGCGGTAGACCATGCAAAGTATAACATATGTCGTGAGTATATCCAAACTTGTGACAATAACACACTTAGAGCAAGATCTTCTAGGATGACCTCCTTCTCGTCGGTTCTCTATAGTAGATGTTCGTTTATCAATAGTTTAAGACGCAAGAATAGAGGAGTCAATGATAGGTGATAAAACTACTTTATAACTGGAAGGCACAAAAAGACAAAGTAAACAAGAGAAAAATTCATCCATTATGGGGATGGTAGGACTAGCTAACTTCTGATCACGTACAGAGTCATGATCAGCAGGAAGTCCAGCAAGTGTAAGGACTAGAAACAATGTCTATCTGTGCTCAGATAGTGTTTTCATATTCGTGGTGACTGGCATCAACATTTCAAATTCCTCCATAATTGCCTGCACTTGTCCCAAATATGTAGACATATTGGATTCTTGTTTCTTTAAGTTGGTCATTCGAGATACCATATCATAAAATTGAGATATGTCATTAATATATAAAGCGCTAGCCTTTTCCCAAACTGAATAACATGTCTGGAATGGGTGAAACAAGGGCATAAACTTAGAATCAATAGATCGCCATAGGAGACTACACAATTGAGCATCAACCTTCTCCCATTGTGCTTTGGCTGTTGTAGAATCCTCAGTAGCCTTTCTCCTTTCATCTATCACAGAAGCATTGCTTGTTAAGTGATCGTGGACACCTTGACCTTTTCACTATAATTCAATCGAGGAAGCCCATGCTAAATAGTTGAAACTAGTCATTAATGGTTCTAAAGTGATCATAGAATTTGAACTTCCTATTTCTTGTACTTTTGGAGCCAAACATATTAATCCCAAAGGACATCTTCTGAAAATAAATTTTTGTAGTAAGAACTGGTCAAAAAATGAAAGTTGGTCACCGAAAATCAAATTTTCAACATAAATTGGTCAAAAAATAACAAAAAAGTATGTGGTCTACCTCGAAATGTAGAGGCGACCTCACTGAAAGGAAAAAAAATGAAAAACAGGCTGAAAAGACTAAAACAATTGTCGAAAAGTGCCAGAAATCACCAAGTGCAGTTCCACTACATCCAAATACTATGACAACTTTTCTTGCATAACCAAATTCTCAACTGTAGTCCTAAATGGACAAACAACTTTAAATGTGGCATCATCCTCTAATTGAAAATCTTTTTTTTTCTGCCAGTATGTATGCAATAGCAATAGAAATAGAATAGGGTTGGCTCTACCCTTTAAATTCTCTTTATTATTGTTATTATTCATTAAAAAATGAGAAAAGTCCCATATTGGTGGTTAATGAGATGAGTGAACTCTTATAAGGCTTGGGTAATCCTCCTTTCTTTAAGCTAGCTTTTGGGGTGAGTTAGGCCCAAGACCTAATTTTACATGGTATCAGAGCATGATCCGTCTCACCCAATATTGAGCCCCCGAAAAGTCCACATAGCAGATGCTAAGCACTGGGCGAAAGGCGGCGTGTTAAAGAATGACAAAAGTCCCACATTAGTGGTTAATGAGATGGGTGGACTCCTTATAAGGCTTGGGAAATCCTCCTTTTTTTGAGCTAGCTTTTGGGATATGAGTTAGGCCCAAGACTTTATTTTACGTAAGTGACAATAATGGAAATGGAATAGGGTTGCTCCCACCATTTTAATTCTCTTTATTATTGTTATTATTACTAAAGGCTGAAATTACCAATTAACCATTCATTAAAAAAAATAAGAATTATTATATTTCCCCAACTTAAAATAACATCGTCCTCGAACGAAAATAAAACCATACCTGAAAGTGAGGATATCTATCTTTTATATCCGCCTTTGGTTCCCAAGTAGTCTCTTCAGTTGGATGATTGCGCCATAAAACTTTCATTGAAATTATATTTTTCGACCATAATTGTCGTACTTACCTATACAAAATAGACATTGGACCTTCCTCATATGCTAAATCCTTATCAATATTCACATCTTCTAGTTTAATCTTATGGCTATCATTAGGAACATATTGTCGAAGCATAGATACATGAAATACAGGATGTACAGTGGACAATATCGAAGGTAAAGCAAGTCAGTATGCCACCAATCCGATCTCAAACCTTATAAAGACAAATATATCTAGGACGTAGCTTACCTTTTCTACCAAATCTCATTACTCCCTTCATAGGAGAAACTTTCAAAAAGACCTTTTCGCCCTTTATGAACTCCACATCACGGACTTCCATATCTGCATAAGATTTTTGTCTACTTTGTGCTATTCGAAGTTGTTTTGTATCACTGCAACTTTTCTAAGGCCTGTTGAACCAAATCTGGACCTAGTAATTGTGTTTCGCCAGGTTCAAACCATCCAATTGGTGATCGACACTTGCAACCATATAGAGCCTCATACGATGCCATCTGTATACTCGATTGGTATCTATTATTATAAACAAACTCTACTTAAGGCAACTGATCATCCCAATATCCACCAAAATCAATCGCACAAGCTCGAAGTATATCGTCCAAGATCTGAATAATCCACTGGGACTGTTTGTCAGTTTGGGGATGAAAAGTTGTACTCAACTCAACCTATTATCCCAATGAATTGTGAAAAGACTTCCAAAACTCAGCAGTGAATTGTGCACCTCGATAGGCACTCTATGAAGCCGAACTATATCTCATAGGTAAATATCTGCTAACTACTTTACAGTATAAGTAATCCGAACTGATATAAAATTGGCAAATTTTGTGAGTCTGTCCATAATCACCCAAACTGAGTCATGCTTCTTGAAAGTATTCGGCAACCCAATAACAAAGTCCATAGTGATCCTTTTCCACTTCCACTCTAGGATAATCAAGTTTTGCATTACTCCACCAGGGTTTTTGATGTTCATATGTGACCTGCTGACAATTCAAGCAATAAGTCACATGTTTCAAAATATTTGACCTTGATACCTTTCCACTAGTACAAACCATACAAGTCTTGATACATCTTCGAAGCACCTGGATAGATGGAGTATCGTCAACTATCAGCCTCTTCAAGTATTAGTCGTTTTACTTCACCCATCATCGGAATACATATTCTACCATGTTGATGCAAAATGGCTTCACTATCTATTGAGAACAACTTCACGCCTCCACTCTGCACTCGATCTTGTAATCAAGTAAATTGGGGATCGTCATATTGGCAAGCCATGGCTTCTCCAACTAAGGATGATTGCACCACCATACATGTAAGAAACCTGCCAAGTAGTATGATCAAATCGAACTCCCTAATTGTCTAAAGACTAAATATACCTAGCCATAGGTCCTTTTTCAATAGCAATCCAGGCCAAGCTTCCCATAGACTTCCTACTCAAGACATTTGCCACCACATTCGTCTTTCCAAGATGATACACGATAGTAAGATAATAATCTTTAAGTAGCTCCAACCATTGTTGTTGCCTCAAATTTAGATCCCTTTGCTTGAATATGTATTGCAAATTCTTGTGATCAGTATAGACTTCATACAGCTCACCATAAAGGTAGTGACGCAAAATCTTAAGTGCAAATATGATTGCGGCCAATTCTAGATCATGTGTTGGATGATTCTTCTCATGAATCTTTAGCTGTTGAGAAGCATAAGCCACTACTATGTCGTTCTACATTAAGACACATCCCAATCCACTTTTAGACGCATCACAATAAATAATGAAACCACCCTTTGTTGTAGGTAAGGTCAAAATAGAAGCTGTAGTCATTACAATCTTTAATTTCTGGAAACTCTCTTCACATCAATTTGACCGCAGAAAAATCACACCATTCTGAGTTAAACATGTCAGTGAAGCGGCTATCTTTGAGAAACCCTCCATAAACCATATGTAATATCCAGCTAGTCCCAAGAAACTGCTTGTCTCCGTAAGAGTATTAGGTTAAGACCAAATCTCGAAAAACTTGCACCATTCTTGGATCGACTTGAATCCCATCTCGTGACACCACGTGTCCTGAAAAGATAATTATTCCCAACCAAAACTCGCATTTTGAAAACTTAGCATAAAGATTTTGTTCCCTAGGTGTCTGTAATACAACTCTCAAATGATGTTCATGCTCAGCCTCATCTCGAGAGTAGACCAAAATATTATCAATGAATACAATCACAAACTTGTCTAAGTATGGATTGAGTACCCTGCTCATGAGTTCCATATATGTTACAGTTGCATTAGTCAGTCCAAAAGATATTACCAATAATTCAAAGTGCCCATACTTGGTTCGAAAGGTTGTCTTTGATATATATTCGGTCTTATTCTCTACTGATGATAACCTGATCTCAAATCAATTTTTCAAAAGTGAATAGCACCCAGTTGTTGATAGAATAGATCATCAATATGAGGCAACAGGTATTTGTTCTTGTTTGTTGCCTTATTCAGCTACCTATAGTTGATACATATTCTCATTGTGCCATCTTTTTCATAAATAACACTGGGGCACCCCAAGGAGATACGCTAGGCCTAATGAACCCCTTATCAAGTAGCTCTTGGAGTTGGACCTTCAATTCTCTCAACTCAGCTAGATCTATAGAATACAGAGGAATAGAGATATGTTGAGTGCCTAGCACAAAATCATTGCTGAACTTAATTGCTCTCATCGGAGGTAGCACAGGTAAGTCTTCTGGAAACACATCAACAAATTCTCTCACAACTAACACTATCGATAGTAACATCCTCCCCTCGAGTATCATCGACAGTAGCAATAAAAATAAAGTACTCATGATTAATCATTCGGCATACCTTTACATAAGATATTATCTTTCCCCATGTTAGAGGAGATGCCTTTCCACATTAAAGATGGTTTTCCAAGAAAATTAAAATGTACAAGTTTAGCATAACAATCAACCAAAATATAACATGATGCTAACCAATCCATGCCCATAATTACATCAATGTTAGATAGTGACAACTCTTAAAGAGCAACTATTATGTCCTTGCCCTGCACAGATATAACACGATTTCTATACGCTATATCTACTGGCATCATAACCATATATGGCACATTAAGAGTCTTAACTTGTCGTTCTGAAGATATAACAAAAGACGGGGATACATACAAATACGTAGAACCTGGATCAACAAGAGCATATGCCTCATGAAAATGATAGTAATAATACCTGTGATTACAATATTAGATCCCTCGACATCCTATCTGTCCATAGCAAATAATCTTGGTGGTCCACCTCTGCCTGAGCAACCTGTGCACTCTATCGACCCTGTCTATGAGCACCTTGTGGAGTGGCCCTATCTGATTGAATCTGAGCCTGAGTATCTGTCACATTCCTCTGCACCTATGTAGTAGCTTAACTAGTACCAGAATCTCCCTAAGGACAAAATTTAGCAATATGCCCTCTTTCACCAAAAGTAAAACAAGGACCACTAACACTAAAGCAACAGCCATTGTGATTCCTACCCTGATTAGGCACAAATGCCCCTAAAACATTTAACAATCTCATCACAATATTTGTAGGTAAAGCGTCAGTAGGTGCAGCAGTGGGCACTGTTTGTGGAGCATCCTAAATAACTTGTTTGTGCACTTGCTCTGGGCAATGCATGGGTTTGCCCCTTATTCATAACTCCTGATTGAGGAGCAGTAGGTGCCCTAGACCGAACCCTAGTAGGATAAGACCTACCTTGACTACCACTGGAAGTACCATGTCCCCCATCGCGTCTAACAGCTATATTAGATTGAACAGTAGAGCCAGAGCCACACTTATTAGCCATATGCGAAAATTAGTCAAAAATTAAACTTGATTCAACTCAACACACGAATAAGGAATGAAAAAGAGAATATATCCTAAATGTTTAGCAGCCTCAAGGTCATAAGTATGGGCGTCTACATACCTATGATCTAGATTCTACCAAACATTGCTCCATGACCCGAGACTTAAAGCCTAGGCTCTGATAACAACTTTGTCACATCCAAAAATACCCCCTAGATGTGACTGGCACCCACCAATACCCATCTATCGGGAGAACCAAACATCCATTCCCTGCATCCAAATTATCAAAGCACAGAGATACAATATGTGCAACACCAAACCTCATCACTACTCATAAAAATGGAATAACTATCAAACCAAAATCATATGCGAAGTTACGAAAGAAAAAAATCACTTAACAAAATATCTCTAGCCCAAATCCCACAATAAGATCATAGAGCATCTAATGGAGTGACATGAGTTTAATTATCGGGCATGCAAACCAAAGAAGAGAAACATAAGCTATAATAGATATAGCTAAAATACTAGCCTCCATGAACAATGCAAAAGCTCACCTCAGTCTCACCCTCCGCAACAGTATCTGCATTGGTATTCAAGTAAGGAGTGAGCAATATATAAATATACTCCAGTAAGATTCTCAACTCGCTACTTTAATACCCTGGAACAAGAGTTATAAAATACATCTGCACAACACATATATATAAATAATATCACAAGAATATACTTCATGATATATGGTTCACCAAGATCAAACAAATGTTCACAAAGGTCACTATATGTTTCATTTCGATCCACACTCAAAACGTGTCATAAACGATAGTGAAGGAGATTGACCCATCACTCCAATAAGTCCATGGCTGCAATGTATAATGCTCTAAAAATATACTACTGCACCATGTACAAAGCTCCTAACATATTACGACAACATGAGTATGCCCCTAATATATTACGACAACTATGTACGCCCCTACTAACCATATCAAAATAATGAAGAAGGATATCCAGCGTCACACCACATATAACTTATAAAAATATTTGATATTCTTCTCAAAAATAGCATACCTAGGGCTGATTAAAGAAGACCAACTCTGTTAAGCACATGCTTGTCTCAACACCTGCACCAGGCAGAGAAAATATATTTTTTTCAAAGCATATTTGAAAATCAAGCACTAAAGCTTAAAGTCTCACTTACCTTACCAACCAAAACAACCCCAAATTGCCTCAATCTGATTTTTGATATCGCCATAAGAGCCTTCGAGGATTCCCTTCTCGTGTGATCATCTCTGGCAGACTCTAACGTGTTCAAAAGCTTTTGAGCTCCACCACTCTCAATTATTTTCATCCTTCTCTCATCATCTATAGCAAAACGAGCTAATCTGGATGCACCCATTCTTTTGAATAAGGATCCTTGACTTGTAGAAGTGAGACAAACTGCTGCATCAGATTGTCTCCCATGTATGCAAAAATTTGATGCCCAATAACTGTAGCAGTCCCAACAAAAATTAATTTCAAGAGCCATCCTACTTTTCTTTCAGCTTCTTGTTCTGTTGACCATTCATCTCTTCCAAAGCTGGAAGTAGAAAAGCATCGGGGTTGTAAATTTATAGGAGCTCTCCTCCATATACTGCATAAACGTCATTAAGGGCTGAGTCACGCTGCTATTGTTCGCATTCAAATTTAGAGTTGATAAAGCTTGATTAACGTATATAATGAGCTTCACCTTGTTCTGAAGAGCAACCAAAATCATGCAGGCCCCACCAAATTAGTATCCAGTAGCCTTATTATCTCTTTCGATTCCATGATCCTCTTACACCCTTGAACTATCTTTGAATTGAGATCCTATCGTTGCCCTTGTGACTCAAAAAAAAGGAGTTTGAACGCAAAGAAATCTCCCTTACCAAGTGCAGTTCCACTACATCCAAATACTGTGATAACTTTTCTTGCATAACGAAATTGTCACAAGCAGCTTTAAATGTGGCACTATCCTCTAATTGAAAATCTTCTTTTCTCTGCCTGTATGTATGTAATAGAATAGGTTGGCTCCCACCCTTTTAATTTATTAAAGGGCAAAATTACCAATTAACCCTTGAAATATGCTATGTTCTGCAGACAGAGAAATGTGACAAAGTAAAAGAGAGGTAAAATGATAGAGGAGAATTGCCTACTGTTAAAGAGATGTCTCTTTTAGTTTTTCAACATGCTTCAGTGTCTGATTCTTTTCCTAGGGCTTTGTTGAAGATTGGAAGTGAGACTAGAACTTAAGAGCTCTTCATATACTAAACTTCTGAATTGCTTCATCTATTAAAGAAGAGACTGGAGTAAAATTTTAGGACTTGAACAATATTGACTGTTCATTTCTCTTGATTCTTTTTCATTCATTCCATGTATTAATGGATTATTATTTATACCATAAAGAACTTAAATAAGTTATGAAATGTATAGGAAATAGAAAATAATCTTTTTCCTACAATAATTAAATCATAAAATAGTTTCATAATCATCAGTAGGATGTTTGAGCTGTTTCCTTAATTATGATTCCTTCCAATAGTTGTGAAGCTATTTTCGGTAAACCTATACACCAATTATTCATTTTAGCTTTAGAGCGTTGTGCAACATTTTCTTGTTACTATATTTTGGTTAAACATATGATTTTTTTCTAAGACAAATTGACTATTTCTTTCACTAGTTCCTTAGAAAGTCCTGCTACTTTGTGTCAAAGTTAATTTTGACTTTGTCCAAATGTGTGTCTTTGGCAGGGTTGGTTCTTGTTTTTCATAGGTTTTGATACTTCATGTTGTGATAGATTCTATAGTTGATACCATTCAAGTCGCACACGGAGATAGAGATGAAGTTGAGTTCTGGCGACAGAGCTATTTCATCCGAATGCAGTTATGATCAATGTATTACACATGACAGAGATATCATGAAGTTTATGCTGACGTTATATGTTCCAGCTTCATGTACTCTTCAATACACCTTTGCATATCTTCTTGAATTAATAACTGTGTCAAAAATTTCAACTCTACAGAATGCAACCATTGAAAGTAGTGAATTGGATATGATTCGACTAAGTTATAAAACTATTCCATATGCAGGTAGTATTCTTGTTGTCTATTATTTGAGATACATAAGATTCTGTTATTTCTTAGTTATTTTCCTCCATTCACAGTTATTCCAGGACCATTGCAACGTCTCCTTCTGTATCCTGTAGACTTTGGCAAGAAATTGGTTCCCGGGATGGTAATTAAGGAGCTTGCTCTTGAGGTCTGTGTGATTGCATTTTAATTCAACATACTACTATCACCATAAGGTGTTTTAAGTGTCTTGTGAAGCAAATTTCAGCATTTCTATCTAGACATGGATCTACGCTCCAGTGAATAGTTCTTTAAAATCCTTTATGCTTGACAATGTGAAAACCACCATTAACTGTCACATCACTTTGTGCTATTGAGAAGTATAATAATAGAAATTTCTTTGCAAGTGTATCATCAGAAATCTTTTAGAATAGAGAAAAAAGGTGTAGAATTTTGCATTTATTTTTAGAAAATAAAGGTCTGGTATAGGTAAGTAAAATCGAAGCTAATACTAGTACCAGAAGATTGGACTTTGTGATGTCTTTGACTGTCCAATTATCTTGGGAAGTGCTGAATATTGTAAAAGGGTTATGATGGAATAAGCCATGTGCCTGTTTTCTAGGTTTTTGATGAGAAAAGTACAACATGATGAATTACTTCTATGTTGCATCTCTATGTTGAGTTTAAATGAAAGAGCACAAATTCCTTTCTTATGATATATGTGCTAGTGGTTTAATACTAAAAGCTACCATATGTGGACCAAAGCTGCTCGAAGCTTAGCTCTAATCAGTCCACTTTTTGCTTCTCTATTTGACAGTTAGATATTAAGTTCATTGTGAGCGGTAAGCATTCCTTGATAGTGCATTATATTCATCTTACTTTTTTCCTGAAAGGTAAATACAGTCTTCCCTTTTTTCCATGAAACATACATATACTAATCCTTGATTTTAATCTATGGATTATAACGTCGCATATGTTTGTCAATGAGAATTGCTATATTTGCTTCTAATACTTACTACAGGATTGGACCTGAAGGATACACAATGGGTTTCTTCATCAAATGTTGGGAAATTCTAAAACATGACATTATGAATGCCTTTCACAATTTCTACGAACATGATATATTTGAAAAGAGCTTCAATGCAACATACATTGCACTGATTCCCTAAAAGAAAAGAGCAAAGGAGTTAAAAGACTTTAGACCAATTAGCTTTTAGGCAGCTTCTATAAGCTTTTGTCTAAAGCGTTGCTTGAGAGAATTAAAAGGGTTATGGATAAATTGGTAAACTCCCAGCAAATGGCTTTCATTCAAAGAAGACAAATTATGGATACTGTATTGATAGCTAATGAAGCAGTAGACTCAAGACTTTCACAGAAGATGCTTGGAATCCTATGCAAATTAGATATAGAAAAGGCTTATGATCATGTGAATTGGGGGGTTTTAATCAACACCTTCAGGAGAATAGGCTTTGGGGAGAAGTAGATTAAATGGATCAATAACAACATACCCAGTAGATTAAATGGATCGAATTCTACATTTCTACTGTAAAGTTCTCAGTAGTGATTAATGGATCACCAAAGTGTTTCTTTTATAGCGAAATGGGGAAAAAGACAAGCGGACCCTTCGTCCCATTTTTTTGTTCAGACTAGCCTTGGAGGGGCTCCATAACATGATTAAGACAACAAAGGTTAATGGCTGGTTATCTCGTTTTGAAGTGGCTAAAAACTATGGAGAAATCTAGAGGTGACACACCTATAATATGCGGATGACACATTGATCTTCTATGGTGTAGATGAGGAACAATTATGATACTTACGAGTAATTTTAGTACTCTTGAAGGCATCTCATATCTGAATGTTAACTTGGGAGAAGAGTCACATTTATCCCATCAACAATGTCTAAAACATTGAGATCTTGTCCTTAATTCTGGGAGAAGTTGGAACCCTGCCCTCGATCTATCTAGGGATGCCACTAGGGGCCAAATCAAGATATAAAGAAATCTGAAACAATGTTCTGGAAAGATGTGAAAGAAAATTATCAAGATGGAAAGCCTAATACATGTTTGGGGGGTAGGGGTGGGAGGCAGGGGGAAGTCTCACTCTGATCAATGGCTGTGTTAGATGCTCTACCAACCTACATACTTACACTTTTCCCCATCTCAGCAGGGGTAATAAAAAGACTAGATAGGATAAGGAGAATCTTTTTTGGCAGGGAAATAAGGATAGGAAAGGTTATCTCCTAGTCAAGTGGAAAGAATTCATCTCAAACAAGAAACAATGGGGCCTTGGCATTAAAAACCTGAAGAACCAAACTAAAGATTTGAAAATGAAGTGGTTATGGAGATACGCTCATGATACACACTCTTTCTGGAAAAATGTGATTAGAAAAAAGTATGGTGAACTGGATGGGTGGATGACCTAAGAAGCAAACAACCCTTATGGTGTCACTATTCGGAGATCTATCAGAAATTATAGCCCATTTTAAGTAACCACATTACCATTATTGTATGTGATGGTAAGAAAACCATCTTCTAGAAAGATTGGTGGTTAGGTAATTTGAGTCTTGCTGAGAAGTTCCCTGATTTGTTTGGTTTAGCTACCCATCAGGACAAAACAGTAGCTGGTGTGTGGGCGTCCCAAGGTTGGGAGTTGATTTTCAGAAGAAGATTAAATGATTAGGAGATCCTTAGACTAATTGAGTTTCTCAAATTTCTTAACGCTTTTCAAGGTCTAAAGAATGGAATGGACACACTAAGGTGGAATGGGGAAATAAAAGGGCTTACAAAGTTAGTTCAAAGTACAACTCTTTGAACTTGACAGTGACGTAACACTCCATTTATCCATGGAAGCAAATCTGGAGAACTAAAGCACCTTGAAAGTGGCATGTTTATCCTGGTTGTTAGCAAAAGAAGCGTTTTGACACATGAGAACCTACGGAAGAGGAACAAAATCATAGTCACACACTGTTGCTAATATGGTGAGGCAGCTAAGACAGAGGGACATTTGTTTTGGCATTGCAGAATCACTGACTAGCTATGGAAGATTTTCATCAATCTCAGAGGTATACAATGGAAAATGCCTAGTAAGATTGTTGACACTCTGTCTAGTTGGGAAGAAGCTGGGAAGGGTCTAAAGATAGGAGCTACTAGAGAACCATCCCAGCCTGCATATGGTGGACCATCTGGAAGGAAAGAAATGTTAGGTGTTTTGAAGACAAGAGCAGATCAATACAAAAAATTAAAACAGATTGTATTTTGCTTTTATGTTTTTAGCATACAAAGAGTTATCCTATAGATGCAAAAAATATCGTAGATATGCTGGAATCTTGCTAGAATTAGGAGTTCTTATTTCATTGATATATTTTGACCTACTATAAAGGGTTTTAGCACTACCTAAGTGTTGAATGTTAATACAAATGTTACTTGCTCAGAAAAAAATTACTACAGGATTGATATTAACTGAAACTAGAGGGAGCTGAAAATGGTCAAGGATTTTAAAAGAATAAGGTTGATCAGTTTAGATTTGAACTTAGTCTTCTGCTTGCTGGAATTAGTGTGGCCATCATTATTATCTTGCTTATTACTTGCCTATTTGCTTGAGAGAGTTTATCGAGTATAATTCTCTAAGCAAAGCTGTACAATTGACCACTTGTAATATTTACGTCAGCATGCTACACTCTTTTCTTAATTATACATCAATTTTGATACATCAATTTTGATAGAAATAATGGAAATGTTGCATCACAAGAATCAGTCAATGACTATGTACGACATGAGGAAGATCATATGATAGATTTTGCTGAAAGCAAAAATTGCAGACTTAACAACTGCTGAAGGGAAAAAAATTCTCTCATGTCTCACTTGTTTATTCCTGTTTTCTGGTTTATTAGTGCATGTAGCTCTATTTTATTCACATATAATTTTTTCTGGTGGTATTTTTTTTTCTTTGGATGCAGTCATTAGACAAATATGGTAACCATATGCGAAAACATGGGCACATCAAGTTGACGCTGCAAGGATTATGTTTTCTAGACAAAGGAGATTCTTTTCCTAAGATGGTTTTCTTTTCTCGTTTGGGTTGTCACATTCAGTGTTCTAGTTTGTTAGAGGGAAAACCACATTTAAGAAGATAGATTATATTTTCTTTTCTTCAAGTTACTAAGTCACACTATGAAGGTCTGGGAGAGAGTAGTGTAGATGAGGGTGAGAAGTATAGTGTCTATTTTGGAGAATCAGTTTGGATTCTTGCTGGGGAGGTCAACTACTAAAGCAATTCATCTTGTTCAGAGATTAGTGGAGAAATATAGGGAAAGAAAGAAGGACCTTCATATATTGTTCACTAATCTTGAGAAGGCCTATAACAAGGTTCCAAGGGATGTCCTATGGAGGTGTCTAGAGGTGAAAGGTGTCCCAATGATATATATCAGGGTGATTAAGGATATGTACGATAGAGCCAAGACTCAGGTAAGAATGGTGGGAGGAGACAAAGAGTATTTTCCAGTTAAGATGGGATCCCATCAAGTTCTGTCTTGAGCCCTTTCCTATTTGCCTTGGTAATGGGTTAGTTGACGCAATTTATCTAGAAGGAGGTTCTATGGTGTATGCTATTTACAGATAATATAGTACTGATTAATGAGACTCGAACTAAAGTTAATGATAGTTTGGAGGCTTGGAGACATGCCTTGGGGTCTAAAGGATTCAAACTGAGCAGGACCAAAACTAAATAGTTGGAGTTCAAATTCAGTGTTGCAAGGGATGAAGCTAACATTGATGTGAGGCCTGCCACTCAACCTATCCCTAAGAGGGAAAACTTTTAGTATCTGGGGTCCATCATCCAGAGTAGTGGCAATATTGACAATGATGTCACACATTGTATAAGGGCGGCATGGACTAAATGGCGACTTGCCTCGGGAGTATTGTGTGACAAGAAGATACCACCTAAACTCAAAGGTAAGTTTTACAGAATGGTGGTTAGACCATCTTTGTTGTTGGGGTAAAGTGTTAGCCAATACAAAGGGCACATGTTCAGAAGATGCATGTCACAGAGATGAGAATGTTGATATGAATGTGTAGCCACACCATGAGTGATAAGATCGAGAATAAGATCATTCTGGAGAAACTAGAGGTGACCCTTATAGCTGATAAGATGAGGGAAATAAAACTGTGATGGTTTGGACATGTGCATAGAAGGAGTATTGATGCTCCTGTGAGGAGGTGTGAGAGGTTGGTTTTGGGAGCTACATAGAGGGGTAGAGGTAGACCGAAAAAGTATTAGGGGGAGCTGATTAGATAGGATATGGCAAAACTTGATCTCACCGAGGACATGACCTTAGATAGAAAGGAGTGGAGGTCGCGAATTAGAGTAGCAGGCTAATTGGTTGATAGGGTTAGATGGATGTCTCGCCTTGGTATATAGTAGGGTAGTAGGAGTGGTCATGTTTCATATCATGTGTTGTCATTATTTGTCGTATGTGTGTTAATTTTATCGTATTTACATATTTTTATGTGCTTTTCATTATTAGTCGCCCTTTCTGTTCCCTTTCCTTTCCTTTTTGTCATATCTAGTTTATTTTGCTTATGGGTTTTTGAGACAAGGTTTTTCAGGAAACAATCTCTCTACTTCTATGAGATAGTGGTAAGGTTAGCGTACATTTTGCCCTCCCTAACCCTACTTGTGGGATTCTACTGGGTATGTTATTGTTGTTGTTTTTCTTCATTTATCACCATCTTTATAGCAATTTAAAGAGTGAGAAATAATGACTTTCCTTTTTGACTTGTTCGATCTTATAATGTCTATCGAGATTTGTATTTTAGGGTGATTGCAAGGTGTATCATACTTCTGAGCTGACAAGAAGTTTCAAAAAATGAGATGTATTAAGAAATAAAACTAAAGATGATAAGAATAATGTTCTCTTCCTAATTTATGCTTTAATTAGTTTAATCATTTCCAGTCAAATCCCATAGGAAAATAAGTATTCGAGTTCTTGTCACTTGGTAATTAATCGATGCTCAAATGCATACTGAAAGCAGGGACCTTATATGATGATGATACTTTGAGAAAATATTTATCGGGAACAGTCAAAAAATCGCACATTACGCTATTCAAATATGACCTATCACAATATAACTGGTTTAAGATCAATCAAGGTACTATTGAGTTTGTTATGGTTCCGTTATACATTTACTTTTGGGGATTAGCTAAAATTAAGAAAGTAGGTGCTTTCAAATAGGTCTGAGCCAATTCGGAATTATCCTAGTTTTACCATCTATTTCGCTATGTAACTTGTATACTTATTAATGTATGTGTAGATTTACTAAAGTTTTTAAATATTACACCTATGTGGGTTACTGTCTTGGTGCATGATGATTGATTTTTGATGTCCAAGTTCTTTTTAAACTTGTCTATTTCCATGTTTGCTTGCTATTTCCAGCTTTCAAGTTATTTACATTCATAAGATTTTGTGATGTAGGTTGTGTAAACCTTGGTGGACCCTTGAAAGTAACAATAAGATATGGTAAACCTGGTAGCCACAGAGTGATTCAGGCATCTATCTTATTGTATTGACGCAATTGGAAGATCAGGATTTCTCCCTGCCGCTCAAGCGAGATCAGATCGGGGTTTAGCGAGTGTACTTCAACATAATAAGAAATTTGTGCAGTAATAAATGTTGTGTTGATTATCTTCTGTCATGTACAAAGATTCATTATCTGCATAACTTTTTTGTGATGGCATAAGTAACACACTTGCAATATGCAGATGATACCCTGATCTTTTGTGATGCTGAGGAGAAACAACTGAAATACCTAAGAGGTGATACTAGTTTTATTTGAAGGTATTTCTGGTTTGTACATCAATTGGGGGAAGAGTGTGATGTATCCCATCAATGAAGTAAATAATATGAGTGGTTTAGCATTAGTGCTAGGTGGTGAAGTAGGTGCCCTACATACTACATACTTGGGAATGCCTTTGGGAGCCAAATCCAAGTCCACAGACATATGGAATGGTGTGATTGAGAAGTGTGAGAAGAAATTGGCCAAGTGGAAATCTCAGTACTTATTAAGGGGGCTAGACTGACCCTTATTAACTCAGTACTTGATACTTTGCCAAACTACATGATGTCCCTATTCCTATCCTTACAGGGATCATCAAGAGGTTGGATAGTATCAGGAGGAATTTTTTGTGGCAGGGCAACAAAGATAAGAAGAACTTCCATCTGGTGAAATGGAAAGAAGTCATGACAAGCAAGAAAAATGGAGGACTGGGAATGAAGGATCTGAAACTGCAAAGCAAGGCTCTCTCTATGAAGTGGCTATGGAAGTACGCAAATAACGACCAGATGTTTTGGTGGAAAGTGATTGGAACTAAGTATGAAGAAGCGAACAACTGGACAACCAAATATATAACTACTCCTTATGGGGTCAGCCTCTAGAAGTCCATCAAAAATTTATGGAATGAAGTTAAAAGGAATTCAAAGGCAAAAGTAATGGATGGGAACAAGACTAGATTCTAGAAGGACCTTTGGCATGAGAAAGGGAATATGGAAGATCTCTTCCCAGACATCTACAACCTAAGTATGTTTCAACAAAGCACTATATCAGATTTGGGGTCACCACAAGGATGGAATTTTAATTTCCCAAGGCAACTAAATGATTGGGAAATTGGGAGAGTTGCTGAATAACACCTTCATTGGATTACAAACAGGAGAGGACAGACTATGGTGGATTGGAGATAACAAAGGAGTGTTCAAAGTCAACAAAGCTTATAAGTTGATGGATCAAACAGCCCAACACTGCTCCAGATGGCCTTGGAAGCAAATATGGAAAAGAAGAACCCCTCACAAAGTCTCATGTTTTGTGTGGTTAATGGCTAAGGAAGCAATTCTTACACAAGACAATCTGATGAGGAAAGGGATGACCTTATGTTCCAGGTGTTTCCTATGTGGGGAAGCATCTGAAACTATTAACCATTTGTTCCTACATTGCAGGTACACTCAACATCTGTGGATAATATTCTTCAAGTCTCAAAGGCATCTCATGGACTATACCCAGGAAGGTAGTTGAGACTTTACTATGCTGGGAGGAAGCAGGGGTACACGCGAAGGATAGGGGTAGATGGAGGATTATCCCGGGGGCTATCTGGAAAGAAAGAAATTCGAGATGTTTTGAGAGCATAGGGAACAATGTGCAGAAAGTAAAGCTAAACTACATATTACTTTTAGTTTTCTGGTGTAATCAGTTATACTCTAATGACACTGTCGCTATTATTGATGTGCTAGATTCAATTTAGACATAGAGAGGTGGTTTTAGAAAAGCTCTTGTATATATGGTTTCAGTCAACCCATGTCCTGTTTAGTGATATAATACAAAGTTACCATGTTCAAAAAAAAAGTATATCAAGCCAACGGTAGTACTGCATAACAATGTGCTGACTGATGGTACTGTTGCTTCTGCTGTAACTCTATTTGCCTATTTTGACTGGGACTTCTTTGTGGAACTATTAAAATTGACTTTGGGTCAAACTCAATGTCAAAAACTAGTTATGTGATGAGGATTATCCAAGACCATTTATAGAGACAATAGCTCATTTTCCTACCAATTTAGGACACAACACACACACATACACTGGAGGCTGGACACTGAGAGTGGACTACAATGTGGCTCTGTTAGCATGCTAAGAAATTGGACCTTAAGATTGCTCAACATGTTTTCAGAATAACTTTTGAAAAGGAAGACCATTAATCCTCTGGAAGTATGTATTCCGTAGAACCAACAAGAAGTAATAATTAAGGATCCACAACAGTTGAGTATTTTTTTCCATCTGTGTTAAGGTCCTTTATTTTGGTGACAACGAAGGTGTGGAGAAAGTGGTACTTGAAAAATAGCTGGATCATATGGTCTCTAGTCCTCTTGACCAATTATTGTTTCTGCCCACGGTTTCCCTTTTCATTTTGTCTGGCGATGATGTAGTTTTCAAGATAGAGTTCAAAACTGATAGGAGATCACTGTGAGTTGCATACACGGTTTGTTAATACTCCTCAAATCAAATAATTTTTTCCAATAGTTCAACTTTTCTGTGTCACAAACTTTGAGATTCCTTTTCTTTTTTTTTTCTAGCATTGCCCTTCGCTTACAGAAGAGTGGGGCAAATAGTATTTAATTTCTCAATCTTTGTAACTAAAAATTACTTGGCTTGTCATTTTGTTGACATTCTGAATCATATCTCTTTAAGAATTTAAAGTCCGAAGGACAAAAATTATGGGATAGAGAACTGTTTGTTCGTCATGGTAATTATAAATTGGTTTTATTATTAATGTTGCATCCAACCTACATCAGGTACCTAAGTTCCCATTTGGAAGAGGTTGTTTTTGAGGTTATAAATTCTGCTGGTGAAGTGGATGAATAAATCAATGGTGAAGAGAAAGATGGCCACTCCCAAATCCTTATGATAAGGCAGGACTCCTTGAGGGAAGAACACAATGTGAGATATAGCTTCCATCATGGATGCTGCATTGTCCGCTCCATTCCTCTTTCGAATAATGAAGGGCTTTTCTGCTTTGTAGCCACTCACTCATTTCTATGAGCTGCAAACAAGCATAGAGGTTGTATTTTAAGTGATTTACTATTTTCTATCTTGCTTGGTATCATAGCCTCATACTTTTATTGGCAGGTGCATGTTGAGAAAGTTGTAGCCAGTACGCATAAACTTAAACAACCTAGAAGTACAAACAAAGAGATTATGCTTCTTGAGGATTCATATTATTCAAGAAGCCCAAGAATAGTGTATGACAACACCTATGATGGAAGTAGGAGTGGCAAACGAGCGGGTCGAGTCGAATATGAGTCAATCAAATATGAATTAAGTAAAAATGGATAAAATACCCAACTTGACTCATATTTTAAATGGGTAAAAATGAGTTGCCCAATGATATATTCTTGAGAATGAGTATTCAAGTATCTGAATATTTGAGTTCTAAATATTTGAGTTTTTGATGGTATTCATGCTTTATGGGTCTCCTAGTTTACTCAGCATTCGAGGACGAATGATCCCAAGGGGGAGATAATTTAACACCTCCTTTTTTTTAAGCTAAGACTGATGCATCCTTCATATTATATAGGATTTTAATTGATGATTCTTAATTGAACATAGATGTTAAAGTCAATTTCTCAGTGTGAAAATAGAATTGGAGATGATATAAGGTTGCAGTTCTAAGGTAAAATTTTATAAAAGTAGATAGACCATTGACTTTTAGGTTGTATATACATTCTAGGATCAATTCTTAAGTAGCTAAAGTATATTAGATGTGATTTAAAGTAATAAGGGATCTTTTACATCAAACCAAAAAATTTCTACCGACTAAGTTTTCGTATGAGTTGATAGAAGGGTCAACTTCAAATGACCATATATCCTAAAATATAATGAGTTAGGTGACCCATATATATCAAATTGACGATATTTACATTAGCTTTCCAACGCATCTACTTTTGCCTTAATCGGAGTTACGAGTAAAAAGTTATAATCATTTTACTGAAGACATGCATAGATGTTTGAAGGTCCGTGACAGCTTTGAGTCAGAGACTTGACGTAAACCTTTTCTAGATAAGCTAAGTGATGTACTTTTACTTTATTTTGAGGGTAATTTTATTCTAAAACCTTTGGGGGTCTACTTAAGGTCCCAAAATGCATAAAACATCAGTTTTTATAAGTAAAACCCTCTTCTTCACTCCTAAACATAATTACTCAAGAATCATCAAGAAAATCATCAAGTTAGGGCTAGCTTTCAAGATTCATCCTCAAGGTAAGTTATTCTTCATAAATTTCAATCTACCAAACCTAAATTTCTTCATCTATTCATGAATCTCTAATAAAATCTTAAATCATAACCTAGGGTTTCAAGAAAATGAATTCAAGAATTTCAAGAAAGGATTTCTTAATTTTTCCTCTTCAAGAATTAGGGTTCTTTATCAAGAACTCTAAAGATTCTAAGTCAAGAATTTAATAATCAAAGAGAAACCCTTCAAGCAATGTCTTTCTAAGTTCTTCCACTCTAAAAGAACTACCAAGATCGAGGATTTTCTCCAAGAAAGCTAGTATTCATCAAATTTTAATTGTGATACCAACTTTTCAGGTATGTAAGGCTAAACTAAAATATGGGAATGTTCTTCCATGTGTTCCCGTTGATGGTAATAGAGGAGTTGAGAGTATAATTTGTCTATATACATATTTCCTGAATATTGTTTTGTAAATTATATATATTTTACATGTATTTTCATGTGCGAATGATTATCATAAACTTAATTTACTAATTAAATATTTTTGCATGAGTTATTTTCACAATCCCTATATGTTACTTTGTAAAAAATGTATGAATGAAGCTATGAATGGAGTCTAAAGCCTTGACTTGAGTATATTAGTTGTGATTGTGTTGTGAGTATGGTGATGATGAGTTAATAGAGCTTGATGGTCCCATGAGTATTCACAATTGAACTCCAGAGATTTATCTAATTGACTTATTTCTAATGATTGATCTAAGCCTTAAGCTATTGAATGAGAAGTGAGTTAATGAGATAACTTGAGATGATGGGCCGAAAAGCCTAATTGAGTTAAGTTAATGAGATGATGAGAATCTCTATGAGATTAATTGAGATGATTGATTGAGATGAAGGGTCTTAGGAGTATTGAGTCTTGGGAGGAGTGTCGAGCACCGAAATGAATGAGAGTAAATCTAACTCGCACTTATTAACTACGTTGCCAAACGTAAGTGAGGATTGAACCATTACATCAGAGGTTCCTTCTTGAGTTGATGTCCTTCAAAACAATAGACGACTTGAGAGATTAGACCCCTTGGGGATCTAATTAATTCTTTACCTGGCAAGCATGAAACAGTTGTGGCAACATCAGCGAGGTTATTGTATAATCACTAGCTCATTATTGTCGAATAAGAGAAAATCCCAAATAGGCCCCACACTGATAGTACTCTGAGTTGTTATGATTGGTGTGATGTAGATTGGTCATTGTCTACTATTATTCTTACTTTAGTTGGACATTTGACATTCTGATTGAGTATCTTCTGAGTTGATGTTATTCTGTATTATTCTGCCTATATTTGTTTTATTCAACCATTTTACATACTCGTACATTTCACATATGGACCTTCATTTGGACTGCATCATTTTATGATGTAGAGACAAGTATTAGAGATCATCAACTAGTGCTTCGTTGAGGATCTATTCACATTCAGTTGATCGGTGAGACCTCCTTATTTTGGAGGATTTACATATTTCTACCATATTCTAGCTACTAGAGTTTAGATTTTCTTTTATTTGATTTGAGGTAGCCATGAACCTGTTATTGGCACCATCTAGATAGTAGAGTTAGAGGCTTCATAGACTAGATAGTGTAGTTGATTTTGAGACCTTTATCTCTTGACTAATTTCTTTTAAAACTATTCTTACGTCACAGAATTGGAGTTTGATTGTTCGCCTATGACTTTTATATATTGAGACAGTGATAATTTGATTTGCCCATCTTATTTTCTCTTTATCTTAAGTCTTCTGCTGATTGAATGAATGTGATGAGGCTAAGTGATTCGCTTAGGAGCCAGCAATGATTTCTGAGTGCCGACCACTCCAAGGGTACTCTACCGGAGAGTGGCCTTTTTTCCTCATGGGTCTGAATTTTATCGTTATAAGTATGATTTTTGTACTTTACCAAATTTTTTTGGTGCTATCACAATTAATCAAAATGAAAAAAATTAATTTCTCAAAATAAAGTATTTGATATAATAAAATCAATTACTTTTTCACTAGTTGAAGTTATTTTTTTTCTTTCAACCTCCATGGTAGAGTTAGCAAATGATTTAATTTGTTTTTCTCACTACTGCAAATATTATCAATTTTTTTCATCTGGTTAGCTTGTACCTACTAAGTACTTTTACTACTTGTACCTGCCAAGTACTTTTACTACAAACACAACTTCAAGTCAAGTTGTCAGCCACATATCTCATATTTTCATTAGACTAGCAAATTCCTTTTCTTCTTTGGCACATTATTTTCATACAATTGAATCAAAGAAGTAGCATAACAAAGTTGTCTTTCACAATTTTCTCAACATAATGTGACCTGAAAAGAAACTTTTTATCACAGGTTTTATGATATTTTTCATTCCAAGAATGAAATTTATCTCACCCAAATATTTCATATCAATATGGTTACTCAATATTTTTTTCTTATCATTTCTTTGATAACATGTTAAGCCAAAACTCACCAAATCATATGAAAAAAATAAACATGTGGTTTATTTCAAAATAAATATATCACATGTAATACTCTTTTTAGAGTATTTCTATCAAAGATGAAAAAATCACAATTTCACAATAATTTTTTTATTTCATGAACTATTGGAAGTGATTAATTGAATAATTAATCAAATTTATATCCTAATTATAATAGGAGTAGGTATTAGTACATACTTA
>JAOTQJ010154311.1:0-30390 GCA_025642045.1 Solanum sejunctum | reverse complement strand
CTAGTTTCTTGGTTTGCTATTGGAGTTTAAATTCTAAGTTTACTAAGTTTCTTGGTTTGGTTTCTATAAATATTGGTTGATACTAATACTTATTTTATTTCTTTGCATGGACAATGCTCCGAGTCCATTGTGGACTCCCCATTCTACCTTTCTTGGGCAATGGAGGCCCAAACTTTCTATTCTTCGAGTTAGCCTAATTCCCAGGGGAAAGAAGTTGTTATTAAGATTTTGGGAAGCAAGAATTGCACTATATACCCCAATACACATGTGTATATATAGTAGAACAAGGAAAAGGCCCATAAATTGCTTCGACTCCCTCTGTTAGTTCATTTTTCGATTTATAATGTTGTGTGTTTTCTCGGATGCTAATGCTATTTATTTTTGGTTTCAATCTAATTAAATTCCCAGCATGTCAAAAACATTCATGTTATTTCATTTTATTTTTATTTCGAAAGAGTGTTTTTAAATAAAAATAAAAGATAAAAATAATTATAAAAAAATAAAAAATAAAAATATGATTTACATTTTAGTTCAATTTTCAAACATGGTCAATCTCCTTCAACTTTGGTCAATTGCTTTTAATTTAGTCAAGTCTAGCCAACTCTTTCAAAAATTAGTCAATTTGTAAACTTGTCAAGGTCCATTTCTAAAATTAATTTTCACAGTTAGTCAAATTTCCTAATTGTCGGATAACCATATTTAGCGGTCATTTCGAGTGCGTAAAACCTTCTCGAAGTGGAAATGTGAATCCGAACCTTTTCTCTGGATTTTTAAAAGATTTTTCTGTTAGATCTTCTTACATATTTTACTGGTTTCTAATTATCCTTAAAATTAGGTGGCGACTCTGTGTCTTCTTTCGAATTTTGAGAATTGGTTTTCTTAAATTAATTGAGTTTAAATCAATTTTTGATTTTCGAATAACTGTTTTTTCAAAAATAGCCATTTTTCAATATAACAAGGGTGTTTGATTCTGAAGCTTAAGGTGAGATTGTGAAGGGTGGTGCTACTTCTCCTAGGTGTCCCCAGTGTGGGAGAAACCATATTGGTGAATGCTTGAGAGGTACTAGTGCTTGCTTTAGTTATGGAATGATGGGACGCAAGACTGTCGAGTGTCCTAATATTACTAATAAAGAAAAAGAAGGGTGTCCACAAGGTCAAGTATCTCAAAGAGGAAAAGTACAACAAGGTGTCAAAGCTCAAGGTGGTGGTCCACGTGGTAGTCAGTACTATGCATTGCATCCTAGGTAACAGGTTGAGGAGTCTGTCGATATAGTTACCGTTATGTTAATAGTCTTTGATCATGATATGTATGCTTTACTTGACCCCAGTATTAATATGTCTTTTGTTACTCTGTACCTTGACATAAAGTTTGATGTGTCTTCAGAAATTTTGCTAGAAGCTTATTCGGTCTATATCCTAATTAGTGAGTTAATCTTAGCCAAGAAAGTTTATAAAAATTGTCCTGTGTCGGTATTGAATAAAGTCTTCCCATGTATTCTATTTGAGTTTGATATGATTGATTTTGATTTACTATTGATAGGGATTGATTGCATGCATCCTATGCTTCTATTGCTTGTAGAACAAGTAGGGTCACATTCCAAGTTCCTAATGATCCTATCCAAGAATGGAGGGGAACAAATATGGTGTTCAAATGAAAGTTTGACTCTTATAGGACGGCCATGAAAATGATCTCCGAAGGTTATTTATATCATATTGTTCGAGTCATAGATGTTGAGTCCAAAGGTCCTACTCTTGATTTGGTTCCTATAGTTAATGAGTTTCCTGATGCATTCCCTAATGATTTGCCATGTATCCTTCCTCTAAGGATAGTTGATTTTGGTTTTGATCTTTTACCTGACACCTAACCTATTTCTATACTTCCACATTGAATGGCCTCGATAGAGTCAAAAGAACTGAAGGAGCAATTAAAGGACTTCCTTGATAAAAAATTTATGTCACGACCTGAGCCTAGGGCCTAAGTGCGAACGACGAATGGGAAACCCAAGGGTAACCCAAACAAGCCTCTTATTAACATATCATTTGCACATCCTTGGTTGCAAAATATAAAACAAGCATCACAAATAAATCTAAAGGAATTTGGGCTCTGGACTCACGCTATAGGGATAGATAAGGAAAAGAAATTTGCATGAATCACATAGTAAGCAATAATAAAGGGAGAGCAAGTATTGCTCAAGCTATGGGAAAGTGGGGACTTAAGACATTCATCACCTTCCATCATTATGAACATCAATAAATAGCATCACATAGGGCATAAGGTCTAAAATATAAGTTTTCATAAAAATTTAACATCTCATCATAGGTACATAACATAAGTATTCAATAACTCCTCTAAAATATGAATAGGACGGAAGTCAAGACAAGTCTCGTGCTCACCCTCAAAGTACATAGAAGAATGAAATAAAGTCTGAACTATTGATATGTACGTAATTCTACTATTAGTTGACTTCAAACTGTTATCGATACTACATTAAAGCGTGAAGATCCCTTAAAGATGTTATTTAAACTTTTTGTCCTTCATTAGAAAAATCCTCCTTAGATAAAATCACCTTTTCACCTTTTTTTGGTTATTATATTGTCATTTTTAAAATATTAAATATTAAATATAATAAATATACTAAAAATTAAATAGAGAAGATTTTCTTATTATGGTTAAATTTCTATAAAGAGAATCATATTCCTACTAAATAGACTTGATCTAGAAAGAAAATAGTAAAACAATTCAAATAATAACAAGAGAAAGTTTGTTTGTTTTTTAAAAAAAAAATGTCCACCAAAAAAATCCAAAGAAGTCCATAAAAGAAAACGGTTCGTCCAAAAGAATAGGCAAAATCTTTTAAAACAAATAGACTTGATCCAAAAAAAATGTGAAAAGAAATCCTTAAAAGAAAAATCAAATTTTTTTTTCTAAAATAAAAACAAATAAAATGTCCAAAAAAAAGGTTTAAAAAACTCCAAAAAATATGAAAAAAGGTCAAATTTTTATACTAACAATTTATCAATATTTAGGATTGAAACAAATTAATACACAAAACATGAAGTTCTATATCTTAATACTAATTTCAATTAGACAATAATACTAAAAAATATATTACCTATATAAGGATTTATATTCATATAAAAACAACATGTGCTTCACACGAAACATAAAGTTCTACAAATCAATACTAATTTCAATTAGACAATAACACTAAAATACAAATTATCTGTATAAGGATTTATATTCATGTCAAAGCAACACGCTTATACACCGATAGATTTAGAGGTAATAATATTTTTTTCTTTCATAATATTATATTATCCCCTAATTTATATGCATATTGCTTGATATTTGTCTATGTTTTTATTGATTTCAATTTTTGTTTGTATGTATACATGCTTGGAAAGAATATGTGTTTATTTAAAAATTGAAGGAGCTTTCAGTTTACGATTCTACAGCCCCTACCCAAAGGAACTATAAATCAGTATTCACTAAGGATTATTGCATTCAAGTATGCGACCCAAGTTATTGAAACTAGTATTTTCATTCTCTTGCTATAAGTCTCAAGTTAAATACACAAATGGTAAGTAAATATTTTATTATTTGAATTATATGAAATTGAAAATATGAACGTATTAATCATAATTCATATTGAGGTAGACAGGAGGTGGGCATAAATTTAAAATTTAATTATAAATTAAGGTATTCTTTTCCTTGAACACTAGAAGAACATAGAATTATCAACATGTGGGGTGAGACTATTCCATTCTTAAGACAATGGACATCGAATGAGAAAAAAAAAACCATATAAAATTAAAAGTTTCAATTATTTTTTCTTTTGTTATTATCAAGTAGAATGAAATAGATTTGCATCTTGCAATTGGAATAAAAAAATGATGTATTTATAAATTTAATGATATGAGATAGCAAAATTTACATAATTATTTATAATTGTGTGCTCAATAAAATAAGTTACACACATAATAATTTATTTACCTAATTTAATATTGTTTTTATTAATTGATATGGTACATGTGCAAAACACGTACATTAAATTTAATTTTAAATATTAAAAAGTTCAATCAATGTTTTCTTCTTGTATATAATTAGAAAAGTCAAGATTAACTAAAAATAAGTATGATATATAAACTGAATCAAGAAGAAGTATATGGTGAAACAAATGAAATTCCATCATCTTTAATAAACGATTTAAATTCGAATTGCAAGAATGGAAAAACTCTTACTGTAAGCCTTCCCTCTTTAGTGAGTCCTATACAACACAAATCATAATTAGCCATATCGTGGTATTCAATTACAAATATACAAAATAAGTGTTTGTTTGGCCAAGATTTTTTTTAATTATGTTTGGCAGTGGATAATTTTCATGTTTTGCGAAAAGCTATTTTCATATTTTTACCTTAAAATCACTCACAATTTTTTTTAAAAAAATCATTTAAATTTGTGTTCATATCCAAACGGAATTCCAATTTCCAAATATTATTTTCAACTAAAATAAATATTACATTTTCTTTTCAAATATAAAAGGAGTAACTTTTATGTCAAAACACCCACTTAGTTTCTGTCAACCCAATGAAGAAGATATGAACTACAATACTACAATAAGAAAGTAGTATAGTCAACCTAATTGAGCAGTACAGAATAGAAGTAGTACTACCCAATTCTTGGCCCCTTCTCTCTCTATATAACAAGTACTCTCCAATATTCAACATGCCATCATATACTATACCTTATTATTATTAGAAATTGAGAAGAAAGAGACTTAAACTAGGGAAGTCATATGGATCATGACATGCCAGGAATCGTAGGAATGTCACCACCACAAAATCACATGAATAATAATGATCAGGAACACATGATGATGGGCATGGGGTTGACACACATGACCTTTTTTCTGTAGTAAAACTGCTGAAATTTTATTCTCTGGCTTGCCAGGAACACGAACGGGCATGTACGTTCTCGGTCTGATCGTTGTCTTTGTGGTATCTCTTCTTGCAGAATGGCTTGCTACCTGCAATTACTTTAAAGTCAAGATGACAAATAATTGTCTTATTAAGACATTTGCACATGGTGTAAAAATAGCCCTTGCTTATCTTCTTATGCTTGCGGTTATGTCTTTTAATGTTGGTATTTTTATAGTGGTCGTGGCTGGACATACTTTTGGTTATTTCCTATTTGGCAGTCGTGCTAATTTTGAAAATAATGCATGCCAAACGTGATCCATTTCCACCGTTGATGCAATAGAAGCTCTTAATGCAATATTTGGTGGTGGTGAAGACCTCCTCGGAATTGTTGCGCAATTGTGATGAATCGTCGTTGTTGCTTAACTCTTCAGGTTTCTACATAGATATGTGTCATCAGCTTATTGTTTTCTAAATTCCTCTTTTCGAACCTTTCAGAGGTGAGATGTATTTGGTTGTGACACTGTAAATTAATGGGATTTATATTTTTCTTCATATTTGCCTAATTAATTTGATGACTTTTAGGTTAAATATTACTCGTTCCCTTTCATTTTATTTGTCAAATTTTTTCATCAATTCCAAACAATATCTTCTCTATATCTAAAAATATTAAACCATAAAAAAATTACAGGACTATAATATTTTAGGAGCACAAAGTCTACTTCTAACTTTAGTAATTTCAGAACAGGTGCTGTGCGAACCCGTATTGAGGATAAAATTTTAAATATCGTATCAATAGTTTTAAACAATTTGGTTGAGATATAAAATTAAATAAATATGTAATTAACTCATGAAAATAATGAATATAAAGCATGATGATCTTTAACAAAATGTCGATTATCTTCTTTTATCCTTTCCATATATATTACGGATCCACATTCACTTTTAATTTTCTTTTATTTCCTAAATCATTATTCAATCACTCATTCCTCTCTCTGTATTAATTTCTTCTGAGCTACAACCATCTAATTTCTGAGTATAGTTTTAAAATCTTTTCCAAAAATTGGTGAAAAAAAAATATATTGTTCGAAATATAATGTGCAAATTATTTATAGTTATTCATACAAATATAATTCAAAAGTAAAAAGATCGGCAAGATAGAAATTCACGTTTATTAAATAAACAAGTAGAATATTGTTTCCTTGATAATTTCCAGACACTTCCTCAATAGTTCTTTATTGGTGTGATCAAAAGTACAACAACAACATTATCCCAATGCCTCAAAGCTTCCGCCTATTACGGGGTAAGGGGAGGTCGGATGTACGCAGCCTGACCCCTATGTTTAAAAACATAGCGCGACTGTTTCCGGATGACCCATGATGAGCGTCGAAAGTTGCATTGACTAACTGCTACTACACAATTAGAATAATCGCAGACAGTTTAAAGAGCCATTTTGCTTTATTCCATCATACTCAAAGCCAAAAAATAGTAAATTTTTGGCTCCATCGGAGATGGAAATGTGATTAAAAGTATTTAAAAGAATACCCTACTTCCATCCCCTCTCTCTCTCGTGTGCTTGTTATATTACTAAGTACAAATTTTTAAAAAGCAACATAAAATTTTTAACCTAAAAAATAAGAAAAACATAATTACTCAGCATTACACTAATAACTAAGGGGCAAAAATAAATGTAAAGGATAAAGTTGTCATTCACATCAAAAATTAAAATTATGTAATTGGTATTGAATATTGATATATGAAAACACAGGCTAAACAATAAGACAAATGAAAATGAACGACATTATGAGCATAACAATATGATACAACAATTGCAATAAATTAACAATAAAATAATAGAATGTGGTAAAGTAGAATAAGATGGTGACGACTTAAAAGCTGCGATGGAATATTATACTATAAAAAAATGTGTAATAATGTTTTCACCTAAATTGGTATCATGAAGTTAATATTTATTAAGATTGTACTTTTATATGAAGATTTAGAATATGGACAAATTAAATAATATGTTTGTTAGATTAAATTTATTACTCAAAGAACAGCTCAATTAAGAAAATAAGCCACTTATTACATAAGGTGGTCATTCAGTTCTTTTTACTCAGAGAACTTGGCCCTTTGGCCACATTGTTTACCATGGATGATGTTATGGGGTTCATCATTTTTTATCTAATCCACGCGGTCTATCACTCTTAGACTCAATCTTTTATTTATCTCTCTATTCAGTTCAACACTTAGTCAATATCTATGAAATTAAATAGTCAATATCTATGAAATTAAAATACTACTAACACGTACAGCAACAAACTCTTACTTTATATTAAACTAATGCCATAAAAATAACACACAACTCAAGCCTCCCAAAAATTCGCCCAAAGCCAATTTTGTCTAAGACTAGTCTGATAGTCTGCCTATGCCAATGAATAAGGCAACAACACCTAGCCACATATCAAACACATGTCTAATTAATTCAATTAACATCCCTAACAGATTGACAAATTCAAATTTCAAATAAATAAGTTTTACCTACGATGCTTACAAAGCCAAAATGACTAAAAACTATCAAAATCATCCAACTACCCATGCATATACGAGACACTCATAGGTAATCTTTAAATCTGGCGCCCAAATTCACATCTGACCACCCTAGCTTCATGCGTGTCCACGTGCTTGTACAACTTGTTGGTCTTGCCCAACATAGCCTTCCACTGTGTAATCCAGTTTCTTAAGTAATTGCCCTTGTCTAGAACTAAACTCTCGAACTTGTTTGCCCATGATCATGTCACGATAAAACCTCGTCTTATGTTAGCTTTTCCCAACTCTCCTCATGGCTTAGTCACACCTTGTTGTGATGCCCTAGCCACCCCAATGATAAGGTTTACCTTTAATAGAACGTAATCTTGACCGAAGCCTTTAAACCTTGAATAGGTCCATCATGTAAATTCCTAGGCATGCCCAAGCCACTCAAACGATCAAACTAAGGGCTAATCAAATTTTACCCACCTGATGAGATCATTGACCTCGATGAGGTAGAACTCAAGTATACATTGATCTCATCCCTTAATTGTGAGAATGTTAATTCTTCTGTCAAAGTACTTCACACATTGGTTTTCCTTTTCATTAAACCAGAACTATGTTTGTCGACTCTTCTTGCTTTGACCTAAAATCATGTGATCAAAAATCTTCTCAAGCTATGCCTAAAAAATGTTCCTGCAGAACAAGATAAACATATCTAGTTGTTGACCTTGTAGGATCCCCATTGTCCTTATAAAAGGACTTTAGAAAGCTCACGTAAAATTTAAGATGAAGCTTTAGTCATTAGAACAGGATTAACTAGTATGTAACTTCACCTACTTTTTCTTTAACTTTAAAAGATCTATCGTATTTTATAATCAGTCTATAATGAATCATCTTGCAACTAATTTCCAAATCTGATTTAGAAACACTTTGTCTCCAACCTGGGATTTCAAAGGCATGCTGATGTCTGTCAGCATACGTCTTTTCATTCATTTTACTGCCTTCCTTAACCTGTCTTGTGATTTATCCAATAATTCTTACTTGCCTCACACATACCTGTAAGGAAATTCCTGTTACTTAGACTTATCAGATTCTAGAGATATGTTAGGCTTTATGCCTAACACCAATGTAAAAGGACTCTTCACTATTATTGACGACCTTTGTAAGTTGCAATAGAAGAATGCAGTGCACTATCCAACAACTCAACCCAATTCCTATGGCTTGGCTTCACATAGTGTTTAAGATATTCTTCAAATATACGATTGATCATTTCAGTCTATCCATTAGTTTATGGATAGTTTACCACTGAAAACTTTAAATTAGTACCCATCATTTTGAACAAAATAGTCCAAAACTAGCCGGTAAACATAGTATCATGATCACTCAAAATATCTAATGGCATGACAAAGTTATTCATAATATGCTTATAAAATAACCCAGCAACTATCTTAGAAGAACATAAAATACGTGTAACAATAAAGATACCATATTTTAAGTACATGTCAATCATAACCATGATCGATGCTTTACCATCCATTCTTAGAAATCTACTAATAAGTACCACAAAAATAGAAGCCCATGGACACTCTGCTATAGGTAAAACCTGTGAAAATTTACTTCCTTCTTCCATTTGGTCTTGTCAAACCGACGCACTAGACATGATCTTACATAGGCCTCAATGTCATCTTCCATCTTTCGCCAAACATAATTTTGAGACAACAATTCTATCATGCATTCATCATCTAGATACCTAGCATAAATGGTATCATGTGTTGCTTTTAGGAGTTTCCTTTGTAGTCGATCACTTTGAGGAGCAATTATTCTCTCCCTCCCCTTTTAAAAGAAAATAGTTCACCCTTGATCTAATACCATCTACCTATACTCTCTTTCACTTGATCCATTAATTAAAATATTTAAGGAATCAAATACAATAATAAGCTTGATTTCATCTAGAAAGTTATATTCAAGTCTAATAATTGCATAAATAGTAGGAAATACCTCTTTGTCACTCAATGCATCCTCCACTTAATATTGCTTGCTTGACTTGTCTACCCACACGAAGTCTATTAAGCTAATATCTCCTACCATTTAGTTCAAACCCAATTTTTGCTAAGTTTTGAAGTATGTATTAGCCAAATGTCTGTCTTGACAACAAACATTGTCCTTAATAGATACATCCTATAGATTTGAAGACAATGGAGTAATCTCACCATCTTCATTTCATACATAAAATACCTTTGCTCCATAGGATTTAATTTTTTGCTCTTAAATGCAACAACATATTCACCATATACTAGGACATCATGAATAGCATAATGAGAGAAACCAGTGTGTACCTCAAATGCTAAATCAAAATCAGGCAGCCGCAGTATTGGTTCAGAAGTAATAGCCCTTTTCAATGACTTGAAAGTTTTGTCACTTGATCCTAACCAAGCATGTTCTTCTAAAGTAAATATGTCAATAGGGTAGTCTTCTTTTATTACGTAGTATAAACTTTCTAGGTGCGACCAACACTTAGAAGCCATCCTCTACTCCTCATTGAACCACTTGATCTCATTACATGCACAACTAGTAAAACCACTGTAGAATTAAGGAATACTCATATGGGCATAGAGATGTTACAATAGTTAAACAAGTGACTGAAATAATCAGCTCTATACAAATAAAGATGATTTTGCACACAAGTCTCTAAGTACATCAGTTTGTTAAGTCTCTACAAACTATTAAGAAGGTACCAATACAAATTCAAGGCTAGATAAAAATTATGAAAATTAAATTGATAATGAAAGATAATCCTCCAACTACTAAGTGGTCTCACCATGACTCCGAAAATACTCAGAATCTTCAAAGAATCATCTACTGAGGATTCCTAGCAGTTGTATCTGCATCATGAAAAGATACAGTGCTGAATGAAATCATTATGTGAAATATATGATATGTAATATGGCTAAACGCATAACATGCCTTAAGTACTCAAAGAAGCATTAGCATAATATGATATGCAAGTCTAAAATAACAAAAATAAAGATTTCATCAATATGCATATGCAACCTAGTAAAATAATATATTTTTACTCTTGAAAAGTTTCTCTAACTGACATTCACCACCTATAAACTAGTGATAATACAACCAATTGTTACCATTGCCACAACCATGAAGTACCTTGCCAGGGGTAATGGATGCAAAACTCTACTCATGAATCCATATAAAAGCCTCTATGTGATTTTCAAAGGTATGGTCTCATTGCATTCTATGTTGACACCATAGTTTATGGGGATTGAGTTAATTATACTCCTACCCTAATTAGTGCTTAATACTACTCCCAAACATGTACTCATTTCATCATCTCATCTAGTCTTATTGCATTTTGATTTAAAACATCTATTCGTCATTCATACATGATCATCTTCTTCCATGAATAAATATGTTTTAAAAAATAATTTACATCAGCATTAAAACCTTTGCTCAAAATATCATTTAACTCATGCTTGACTTAATCAAAACTCATTAAAGCACACATCATCATGATTTAAAAAATAATACATTACTTTATGCATGAGAGCCCTCAACTTAACTCAATCAATCGATCACCAAATTCCATCGATTCATAGGAGAGCCCTAGGCAGCTGAGATGGAGTTAGCTCGAGGTTGAGACAGGGTTCGTGATAGGTCCAGGGGCCAAGGACAATATACAGGGGCAACTTAGTCTAGAGGACAGACTAGATCTGCTTCTCTGGAGCCTGAGTTTTACTTAAAGAGGTCTACAGGCTCCGTTCCATCATCTCCAACCCCTGATGCTACATCCTTAGTCCGGGAGCTACTTCTTTGTATATTGGCCAGGCTTTAGGGAGATTTTTCGTCCATTATTATTCTCGATGCACCAACTCCTATAGTGTTAGACTGAACTTTGTATAGGTTCATTAGATTTGGCATGTGGCCTTCCCAGATGTTTTTGGACTACAACTATTTGTGTGAGAGAATTAAACATTACAGATAGGGTGGTAGGAAGAGATTTTGATGATATGGTTAGTTTAGAGGACACCTACCCTAATGCAAAGAGTTTTAGGGACAACCAACTTAGTGGCGGAGCATAGGATTTGTTATGTATGTAATGAGTTGGGGTATTTTGGCAGACATTGTCGCTGTCATGCACTTCCTACTCAGTCATATTTGGGATGGGATTCCAGAGCTTGCTATGTTTGTGTAAAGGCTGGCCACTTCACCAACTATTATCCATATTATGTGTTTCCTACTAAGGCTCTTAGACCTCAGGTAGTGGCCTAAGACAGCTCTCAGGGCATGAGGGATGCTGCTAGAAGAGGTCATAGTACAGGGAGAGGTGTTGCCCGTGGAGGTCCACAGGCTAGTGGTTGTCGTAGATTTTGCTATGCTATCCCTGACAGGGTAAAGATAGAGCCCCTGATGGATGCAATTAGCATAGATATGGTTCAATTATGCCACCATTCAGCTTTGACTTTATTTGATCCATACTCTACTTATTCATATGTGTTGATATTTTTTTTATATTGATATTGTGTGTGAGCTTCTTGCTGAGCCTATTTGTGTTTCCACCCCGAAATGTGAATATTTAGTAATGAATTATGTATATTGAGGTTGTGTTGTGACTTTTATAGGGAGAGATACTACTGCTGATTTGATATAGTTAGATAGGATAGACTTTGATGTCACATTGGGTGTGGACTGGTTGTCATCTCATCATTGTATTCTTGACTGTCATGCGAAGGCTGTGGTATTATCTTGTCCTGATTTGCCTCAGTTGATATGGTCTGGAGAACTTAATTTTTATCCTAAGGGTGTTATTTTTTATATACATGTTTGTCGATTGATAGTGAAGGGGTGTTTGGCATATTTAGCTCATATTTGTGCTATTACTTAGGAGTCCCCATCATTGGAGACTACCAGGGTTGCTAGAGAGTTTATAGATGTAATTTTTACTAATTTACTTAGTGTTCCTCCTAATTGTGATATTGACCTTGCCATGTATGTGGAGACCAGTACTAAGCTTATATCTATTGCTTCTTATCTGATGGCTTTGGCTAAATTGAAGGAGTTGAAGAAATAGTTAGAAGATTTGTTGAAAAAAGGCTTTATCCTATCGAGTGTATCTTCCTGAGGAACTCCTGTATTATTTGTGAAGTAGAAAGATAGCACTATGCGTATATGTATTGATGATCGAAAGATTAATGAAGTAACCATCAAGCACAAATATCCATTGCCTCCCATTAAAGATCAATTTTCACCAATTGCAGGGTACCTCAGCATTCTCAAATATTGACTTGAGGTTTGGTTACCATCAGTTAAGAATTCGAGAGTTTGATATCTCGAAGAAAGCTTTTAGGACTATTTATAGACATTTTGAGTTTGTGGTTATGTCATTCTGGTTAACTAATGCCTTAGCTGCTTTTATTGAGTTGATGAACTGAGTGTTCAAGCCCTATTTACACATCTTTGTGATTGTGTTCATAGACGATATCTTGGTTTATTCCAAGATCGAGACAGATCATGTTCAACACTTGAGGACTATACTTCGGAGATAGAGGGAAAAGAAGTTGTATACTAGGTTCTCAATGTGTGAGTTTTGGCTTGATTCCATTGTTTTTCTTAGCCATGTTGTGTCAAAAGAGGATATTATGGTTGACTTATCCAATGTAAAAGTTGTTTGTGAGTGGGCTAGGCCTATTTCGGTGACTGAGATTCAGAGTTCCCTTTGGTTAGAGGGGTATTATCAGCATTCTGTTTAGGTTTTCTAATTATAACAACCCCATTAACTAGATTGACTCAAACGGTTGTAGCATTTCAATAGTCAGATGTTTGGGAGTTGAGCTTCCAAAAGCTCAAATATTTGTTGAATTCAACATCCATTCATGCTTTAACCAAGGAGGGAGTTCCATTTTGTGGTATATTGTGATGTTGTATGTGTGGGTTGGGTGGTGTATTGATGCAAAATGGGAAAGTGATAGCCTATGCTTCTAGATAGCTCAAGGTGCATGATAATAACTACCCCACCCATGAGTTGGAGTTGGCTATAGTTATGTTTATGTTGAAATTATGGCAATATTATCTTTATGAGGTGCATTATGAGATCTTTATCGATTACTGGAGTCTCAAATACATCTTTACTCAGCCTAATCTGAACATGCAACAACATAGGTGGTTGAAGGTGCTTAAGGACTGTGATATCTCTATTCTCTATCACCCTGGGAAGGCTAACATGGTGCTAGATGCTTTGATCTAGAAGGCCACTATTAAGGGTAGTTTGGCATTCTTGAGGGCTGAGATGAGGCCCTTAGCTCTAGAGGTTTAGTCAGTTGCTAAAAAGATAGTTTGTTTAGGCATTTCTCCTCTTCAAAATATTATGGCATTAGTTGAGGATAAATTTTCTTTGCTTGATCACAGATGCACTCACTAATTTGAGGACCCCAAATTATGCGTGATTCGTGACAAAATGTTGAGAGGTGAGTCCAAGGTTGGTATTATTGATTTTGATTGTATTTAAGGGTAAATGGTAGAGTTTGTGTACCTAAAGTTGGGAATTTGATGCGATTGATAGTAGAGGAGGCCTATTGTTTTAGATATTCGTCTATCCAGGCATAGCTAAGATGTATCATAATTTTAAATAACATTATTAGTCGTATGGCATGATGAGAGACATGGATAAGTTTGTGTCCAAGTGTTTGCATTGCCAAGAGGTGAAGTATGAGCATCAAAATTCTAGTAGGACTAATACTTACTATTGGCAGAGTTTTGCATATAACAACAGTTATCATACCATCATCCAGATGGTACCATTTGAATCCTTGTATGGTTTGAGGTGAAGATCATGGATTGGATAGTTCGATTCAAGTTCAGTCGAGGTATTAGGTGTTGTTTTGCTTTAGAATGCCATGAATCAGGTATGACTGATTCAGAGTAGACTTCTGACAACCCAGAGTCACTAGAAGAGTTATGCTGATAAAAGGGTTAGGCCTCTTGAGTTCTTTATTATTGACAGTTTTTGGTTGAAAGTTTCACCCATGAAGGGTGTGATGAGATTTCGGAAAAGGGGCAAGCTTTGTCCCAGATGCTTTGGCCCATTTGAGATTTTGGGGAGAGTTGGAAAGGTAGCCTATGAATTGACTTTACCACTGAGATTATCTTGTGTACATCTTGTTTTCCATGTTTTTGTGCTCTATTTGTACATTCTAGATGAGTCCCTGTTTTTGTGCTCTATTTGTACATTCTAGATGAGTCCCATGAGGTGATTTCTTATGATTCTGTGAAGTTGGGTCTAGATTTGTCCTTCAAAAAGGAACCTGTAGCTATAAAGTAGGTCCAAAGATTGAGATCCAAAGATATACTTTCTATGAAGGTTCAGTGATGGCACCGTTTTGTTGATGATGCCACTTGGGAGTTGGAGTCTGACATGTAGGCTAGATATTCCAGCCTTTTTGAGGCTTCAGGTACTTCTCTTTTCCTCATGTTCGAGGATGAATATTCTTTTTAGTGGTGTGTGATGTAATAACCTAGTTGGTTATTTTTGGCTTTATCTTTAAAAATTACAATTTTACACTTTCAAAAGTTTCTTTGAGCCTACTTTGAACTATTTAAATGGTTAGAACTTAAATCCTAAGTTTTAAAAGTTGAAAATGTGAATTTTGGTCTTTTGAAAGCTTAAGTTGTTGAAAAGCGAGTTTTTGTGTGATTCGGAATTTTGGAGCTTAGATCGAGGATCTTCCAATTTGTTTCGAAATGTGAAAATTGAAATAAAGGAAGTTACAAAGCTGAATATGGAGTTAAAATGAGGTTTTTAGGCCCAAAAATGTGATCTCAGTCGTTTCTGAAACTAAAGTTTGACTTTGGCCAACATTAGGAGTTCAGAAGCTCGAATCAGAATTTCGACAGTTCCAATAGTCTTGGATGGTGAAACCAATGCTAAAGATAGTCTTATTATAATTTTCTGGAGTTATCAGGGATAGTTTTGATATTTTGAATTTTAAACTAGTTTTATTGACTTGAATTGTTAAATGTTGCGAAAAGGCCTCAAAACTGATTTTTGATGATCCCATTTAGTTTGGATCGTGTTTCTTATATGGATATGTATAGAGTTTGTAAAATTCTGATATTAGATGAGTTCCAAGTGCCCATTTTGAGTTTTTGTTAAATTTGTGTGTTACTGGTGCATGTTTCTAGTGCAACACTTTTTTACTCTTTGAATTCACGGAAGTGAACCTAGTTTCTCTACGCATTCGCACTCAGGCATCCGCGTTCGTAGAGGTGGACCTGGTTCTCCACCTGCATTCGCCTAGTGAACCTAGTTCTCCACCCGAGTTTGCGGAATGTATTTAATACCAAGGCAGTGTTAAAACTATAAAACCCCCATTTTCACTCCATTATCAATCTTTCAAGCTTTGGGAGGTGATTTTTGAAAAGAGTCTTCAGCGAAATCTTTTAGGTTAGCATTTCCAACATCGTTTTGAACATTTTCATGTATTTTATCTTGTTTTTTAGCTTGGATTTCATCATTTTGAATGTTCAAAATTGAACATTTTTGGTCTATGATTTTGAAAGTTTAAACGAGGATTTCTCCATCCATTTGAACTCAATTATAGTTGGATTTTCACCCACAAACTCCTTTTAGTGTAGAATCTGATTTTGAAGACAATTTCCAGATTTGAGACTTTCCAGTGAAAGCCTTAATTTTGACTATTTATCCCATAAGCCTAAAATATGTCAATATGGGTATCAAGATACTCGTTTTTATGCCTAGTATCTGATTTTAATAGTAATTTGTCGATTTGAGGATTATTTGGGGGTTTGTGTTGATTAAAATCTTGTCTGAGTCCTGTTTTGGGCATGGAGATAGGTTCAACTAACCTTGTTGGGATTGAATTTGAGTTATTGATTATGTTTATGTGGTAATTGTGAGATATAGACTGATTATGAAATGGTGTTTATGTGATGAAATGTTGATTGTAATGTGATTTCGAATAAGCAAAAACTATGAGTAATTGTGATTCTATGTTTAATATAAGATGGAATCTCGTGGGCTAAGGCCCAATGAGATATTATTACAATAAATTGAGGCTTGTGATGCTATATGGGGGAAACATTTTTGTAATTGATGGTTAAGAAGACACTATGATGCCTTTATTCATACCTTGTGGACGAGTGATGTCAAATCCTTATGTTATACTTGATTCTAGTATGTAATCATGATGCCTATATATTTTTGGGCCGACTAAGATCAATTATATTTGTTATATATATGATTTTTGGATAAAATTATGATTTTTATACGTCTTAGGGATGATTAAGGTCTCGCACTTGTGATATGCTCATTTCTGGGATTTAATGATGATAGGTTTGTATTGTGGAGATGAGTTTGACATATTTAGCATCCTCGATCATTATATGGTTCTAATTATTTGAGACGTTATGATTGATTGTGACATTTGATGTTATTTTTTTTCTTATTATGTGAGACTCATGCTATATTACTCTTTTTATGATATTGTTATATTTACGCACATATTTTAGAGGATATTACTATCTAGTGTTTATATCATGTTGCATTGTAACACCCCTTGATTACAAGTAGGTGGCAAGTTTGATGTATTATAACACCCTTTGTTCACGAATCGGTGGCAAGGTTGAAGTATTGTACCACCCCTTGATCACCAGTACGTGGCAAGGTTGACGTATTGTAATACCTTTTATCATGAATAGGTGGCAAGGTTGAAGTATTTTAACACCCATTGATCACGACTACGTGGCAAGGTTAAAGTATTCTAATACCCTTGATCACGAGTAGGTGGCAATGTAGAAGTATTGTTGCACCCCTTGATCACGATTTTTTGGCAAGGTTGAAGTATTGTAATACCCTTGATAACGAGTAAGTGGCAAGGTTGAAGTATTGTAACACCCCTTTATCATGAGTGGGTGGCAAGGTTGAAGTATTGTACCACCCCTTGATCACGAGTAAGTGGCTTGGTTGGTTTATTATAATACCCTTGGTCATAAATAGGCGGCAAGGTTGAAGTATTGTAAAACCCCTTGATTATGAGTAGGTGGCAAGGTTGACGTATTTAATACCCTTGATCACGAGTAGGTGGCAAGGCTGAAGTAATGTAACACTCGTTGATCACGAGTAGGTGGCAAGGATGAGACTTGTAATACTCCTGATCACGAGCTGGTGGCAAGGTTGTGAGACACTTGATACATGATTAGATGGTAGGTGATATCTATTGTATATATTACTTATGATGTGGTAATAATGTGGTAATGTTGGATTTATGGGACATCCTATAAGGCTTTACGTATATATTCTTTCTGTAACAACCTCTTTGGATGTAGGTGCAGGATTCTTTGTTATTATATTACTTATTCAATTTCTCTTTCCCTGTTGGTTGAACCTACTGGTACATTTAGGTGTACTCACCCCTACTTTGTTCGTCCCAATAGATCATTCACAGGGTTTACGGCAGGGCAGTTGACCATTTCATCTGAGTATTATTGATACCTTCCTGAAGATCGTGCATTGGTTTCAAGAAAAGGTAGTTGATCATTTCATCTGAGTATTATTGATACCCTCCAAACCTTACTGGTGAGGCTCAGACTCTGAGTCGCTATAGACTTTTGGATCCTCTTTTTTTTCCTCTTTCTCAGAGTATGTATCAGATATTATGAGAAAATATGGTATTTGCTTTTGAGACAGTTATATTTACTCTTTATTACTATTTTAGATGCTCTTGTACTTATGGCCCTAGATTTTACGAGATTTTCTTATATCTTATGAGTTGTTTCGACTTTATTTATCTTTCTTTAGTTGCGATCTGTTATGAGTCGTGATACCTTCCTCCTTTTGCATTAGCTCTCAAATTAATCAAAGTGATTATGAGGATATGAGTTCCATTGGATATTTATATGGGTCTTAGAATAATTCCAAAACATCTAAGATTTAATTAGAAAAAATCAAAAGAGACAAAAATATCCATTCTTTAAATTGGTTATAGGATCTTCGAAACCCTACCTACGGGTCATAATCCTTTCTATGGCTCATAGATAACTTTCATGAAAGTTACAATCTTTTTATTACTCTCTCATGCTCATATATGAATGATCATCTATGGTCCATAGTAACTTCTACAAGCCGTAGAGGTAGCTCGTCGAAGGAGTCCCAAAAGCTCAATATATTGCTATGTATAGGGAGACAACAAAATGCACATTACAGACTATAAGAATTATAACGGATCAAGAAACTACCTCATGGAAACTATAAAGGGGTTAAACTATTGATGTGATGGTTCATGACTACCTTTGTATAGGTTGTAAGAACTAATCGGGTTGTAAAGATCCCTCGTGGAACACAGAGCATTTTACCCCTCTCTACATATCATTTATGAAACCCCTATCTATGGTTTGTAGAGTTACCTAGAAGCCATAGAGTTGGTTTGTAGATCAAGTACAAAAAGTTAATTTTCTAAGTATGGAAGCCAATCACAAACTCATCTATGGACTGTAGAATCTTCCACAAGCGTTGTGACTGGAATTTCTCAGATTCTTCTATAATTTTGGAATTAGTTTAGGATATTTTAGGGGTGTTGTAATATTTCCACCTTAAGATCATTCATCCCTGAATGATAATGAAACTAGGAGAGACATTAAGCATAAGTACAATAAAACCCCTAATACTCAAAACTCCAATACTCAAATGCTCAAACATCAAGAATAGACATCAAACTCAAAATTTTGGAATACGAATAGTACCTTTAGTGTCATTCCTTATAGGCATGAATTTATGTGGATACTTGGTCTTCATATCTTTCTCAACCTTTAATCTAGATTCTTTAACAAAAAGATTTCTTCGTAGAACCTTGACAAATGCAACCTCCTTGGTCCTCAATTTACAAACTTCGTGATCAAGGATTTGCACCAGATCTCCTTATAGGGCAAATTATCACTAGCCCCAACACTTTTAATAGGATCCACTATTGTAGGATTTCCCAAACATTTCTTCAACATTCAGATATCAAACAAAACAATTATAGACGCTACTTTGAAGATATTTCTAACTCATAAGCTACATTTCTAACCCATTTTATAATTTGATAAGGACTAATGTAACACAAGCCATGTTTTTCTCTCTTTTCGAATCTCATAACATCTTTCACAGGTGAAATCTTCAAATACACTCAATCATTTACCTCAAACTCCAAATCTTTTTGTCTAACATTAGTGTAGAATTTTTGGTGACATTATGCAGTCCTCAACCTCTATTGAATGATTTTCACTTCTCCATAGCTTGATGAACTAAATTGGGTCTAAACAACTCCGCTTTGCCAACTTAAAACCAACCAATTGGTGATCTACATCTTCTCTCAACAAGGCTTTATAAGTGGGCATATGAATATGTGAATGGTAACTATTATTCTATGGAAATTTGATAAGAGGCAAATAGCCATACCAATTACTGAAGTTAATGATTCAGGAGCTTAACATATCCTCCAAAGTTTGAAATGTGCCTGTACAAACCTAGTTAGTCCCTTTTTTCTTATCCATGAAAATTATTGTTTTACCCTTTTGTAAGTTGCTTTGGGACTATTTTGAACTATTTGTACTTTTGGGACTGAAATCTTGATTTTTAAAAGTTGAAAATATGAATTTGGCATTTTGGAGCACCATTCTATATTTCGAGTGTTGGATTGGGGATATGTCAATTCCATTAGATCCAGAACGTCGAAAATGATTTATGAAAAGCTATAGAACTGAATCCAAAGTTAAAATGAGGCTTTTAGGTCCAAAGTTGTATTTCTTAGTTGTTTATGGTACTAAAGTTTGATTTTCTCAACATTCTGAGTTTGGAAGACCAGATCAAAATTTTGATTGTTCCAATAGCTTTGGATAGTGAAACTAATGCTAGAAATGCTCTCATTATAATTTTTGGAGTTGCTGAGAGCAATTTTGGTATTTTATAGTTTTAAACTATTTTATTTGACTTGCCTTGGTAAATGTATCATGAAGACTTTCGAATCGAATTTTGATTATTCGGTTGAGTCTAAATCATTGTTTCTAGTATCGATATGTAGGAGGTTTGTATAATTCTAATTTCAAATGAGTTCCGAGTGCCTATTTCAAATTTTAATTGTTGGTTGATTTCAGCTAGTGTAGTCCATATTATACTCTACATTCACGTCCAAGGCTCAACGTTCGTGGGGAGAACCTGATCATTATCCACATTCGTAGAGTATTCTTAGACCCTTACCCTTCACGTTAAGGGGACCCCATTGGCATTCGCGAAGTACATTTTACCTAAATATTTTTAAAACTTGAGAATCACCATTTTTATTCCATTTTTGAACTTATCAGGCTTTCTGGGAAAATGTTGGAAAAAGTTTTCGATGATTTGACCTCAGTAAGTCTTTTTAATAAAAATTAAGTGTTTTTTATGAGTTTTATCCTGGTTTTGGCTTAAATTTTATGATTTTAAATGTCCAAAATTGGGATTTTTAGTGTGTTATTTTAGAACGTTAAAGTGTGATTTATCTTTTATTTTGAACTTGAATTTTTAGGGATTTTCACCCATGGACTCCATTTTTCTTGTAGAATGTGATTTTAAAGTCAATTTTCAAATTCAGGAACTTTAAATTTTAGCCCTTATTTTTTCCATTTTGCCTCTAAGCCTAATTCATGGAAATATGAGTATCAAAATGCACCTATTGATGTGTAGTACCTATTTTTAATAGTTATTGATTGATTTGAGAATCATTTGGAGGCTTGAATTGATTAAAAGCTTTTCCGAGTGCGATTTCAGCATTAAGGTAGGTTTGGCTAATCTTTTTGAGACTGGATTTGAGCTATTGAGCATGTTCATGTGATAATTTTGGGATGTAGATCGAAATATAAGCGTATGACATAATATGATTAAACTTGATGGGAATATGATTTCGGTTATGTCGAATATTGAATAAATGACAATCCTATTGGTTAACTAAGATGAAATCATGTCATTTGAGATAACTTAAATATGATAATGATAATATGATACTTGAGTTAACTTTTGGGCTAATGTGGTGTCTAATTAATGATGAATGTGACAAATTTGAGAGTTATTAGCCTATTTGAGGTTCTTGTGGAGCCTATTTCATTACATTTTGGTCATTAGTAAGCTTGTGATGATATGGTATAATGATGGCCTTGTGGTAATAGTTGACATACATGGTATAGCCTATCTATTGTGAAGGCTATTGTACATATTCTATCTTATATTAACTAGTTGCATTGGTATGCATATAGCTTACATTGATTAGATGCATTATTATGCACATATCTTTTACTTGAGTAGTTGCATTGGACTGGGTGCATTGGTATATCCAGATCTTATTCTTGATTGGGTTGGATTGATTTGCACATATTTTATATATGACTGTTTGCATTGGTATGCACAACTTATACACGACTGGTTGCATTGTTGTGCATGCTTCTCGTTATATTTGCACCATTTGAAATATTATGAAATTTATATAGGTAGTTGGTTATGGCTTGTGATGCCTTGAGACACTTCATTATGAGGCTTGTGATATCTCAAGATACTTCTAATTATGGCCTGCGGCACCTTGAGATATTTGAGTATATGTCCTATGACACTCCTAGGTTCTATCTTGTAACTTTGGCTCAATAGATGTGTACATCGACCACACAACTGGCATGATTTCATCAAATATATGGCCAACAATGCCATTGCATTATTGAATTGGTTCACCATTTGCACTTATCATTATTCATGATCCTATTGTATTGCGTACTAATCCTTTTGATGCAGGTGACAAGATTTTTTGTTATTACATACTTATTTGATTTCTCTTACCCAGTCATTTAAACCTACTAGGTACATTTCGATGTACTCACCTCTACTTTGTTCCTCCATGCAGATCAAGCACATGGACCCATATAAGGTAGTTGATCACTCTAGTTGAGCTATACTACTTCTATCCAAATCTTACCAGTAAGGCTCAAACTTTGAGTCGTCGTGGATCTTTTGGCTTCATATTTTTGTTTCCTTTTAGACTTTACATCAGTTCTTATGAGAAAAATTTGTATTTTATTTAGAAGACAATTGTATTTACCATTTTGTACTTATTTAAATACTCTTGTACTCATAACTCTAGGTTTAGGGAGATTTTTTATGTTATATAAATTTGTTTCTGCTTTAATACCAGTCTTCTTAGTTGTGATTCAATTTTTGATCATGAAAAGTTTGGTATTAGAGCTTTAGGGTTGTTGGGCTCGTGAGTCAATTGTAGGCTCTCTAGTAGAGTCTCAGAGATCGATGTGTAGATATCCAGACCCATCTTCGGGAGGCTATGGGGCACTTGATTGAAAAGGCTTTCACATCATGCTTTTATTCGCGCATTTATTCATATTACCCATATTCAAAGTGTCTAATCTATCCCTTATGTGTAGATGCCGATTACTAGGTCCCATTGATTAGTGAGAGAGATCGAGATAGCTGATGTGGTCTCCACTTATGGTTGAGGTAGAGTTTGGGATAGGGCGAGGGAACAAAGACATGTTAGAGGGGCAGCCCCACCTTAAAGACAGACTAGATCGACTTCTTTAGAGCCTGCTTGTGACCTAGAGTGGCCTACAAACCCTATTCCTCCATTCGTAGCCTCAGATGCTACACCCTCGATTTAGGAGTTACTTTTGAGGTCATTGACTACATTGGGGGAAGTATCTCCTGTCTTAGATACTATTAATGTGCTAGTTTTTGCAGCACTGATTGGTCCTTCCGTAGCTCCATCTGAGCTAACCATGATTCATGTTGGTCCTCCTTCAGCTTTAGGGAATTCTCCTATCACTACTACGATTCCACCCCAGACATCCAGCCTAAGTTTGAGTTCTTATTTTTCAGAGTTGAGACGTTGCTCCATCTATTGGACCTCCCTTATTTATGGTCCCACCATCTTCTGCCAGCCCATCCATGTCCACAGCAGAGTAGAAGAGCTTTTGAGAGCTTTGTGCTGTTAGCTCCCTTGTAAGTCAATGGGACCCCTGGTAATAGATCCTATGATTTTCTATCAATGGTCTAGGATCGATTAAGCAACCTAGTTGTTCTTGAGTGTCATGGCATCACCTATATTTCATACCAGTTCACCGGTCACACCAAGAAGTGTTGGATGTCAGTTATAACTCGTCGACCTGTTGGATCTCTATCTATGACCGGGGCCAATTCATAAAGATATTTTTGGAGAGGCTTATGCTATACAATATCCTAGATAGCCATCAAGATGAGTTTGATAGGCTACAATAGAGCTCTATGTTCATTTTTGAATACCTTGGTAGATTTCACACATTGTCCAAATATACCATGTCCAGTATTCCTACCGAGTTTGAGAGGATTTGACACTTTGCCAATGGATTAGGTGGGTATCTTCTGGAGGCTACAACCTTCTTGGTTCTAGTTGGAGGACTATTTCAAAGTGTGGTGGATCATGCTCGCTATACAGAGCACATCAGGCAAAATAGACAAAGTGGCATGAAGAGGTTCTGTCGACATTGATATTTTATTGGATGCTTGCCATAGGATTGAGAGTTTTAGTAGCAGGGCCATCAGGGCTAGGAAATTTAGGCAACTCTTAAAGCATCTGATAGTGTTGGTAGATCCAAATCTAGTTAGGTGGATAGTGCATCCAGGCGCGGTGGCTTTTCAAGGTAGCCATCCCAGAGGTAGAAGACTAGAGCTTGTTATCATTATGATGAGATTAGGCACTTAGCCTATCATTGTCCTCACTGTGTGCCTTCTGCTCAAACTTTAGGTTCTCAGCCATATCATCTAAGTCCAGAACCGGCACTCGAGGACATAACCCAAGCTTTTAGAGGTGGTAATAGAGGGGGCCCTTGCAGAGTGAGAGCTGGTGCTCGTAGTTGTCCACAAGTTGGTGGGCGTAGAGTTTGTTATGCTATTCTTGATAGAGGTAAGGCAGAGGCCTCTGATGTTGTTATCACAGCTATAGTTCTAGTGTAACACCATTCATCCTCAGTTCTATTTTATTCAGTCTCTACTTATTCATATATTAAGCCTATTTTGCTTCTTATATCGATATTATTTGTTAGCTTCTTGTCGAGCCTATTTGTCTTTCCACCTTGGTAAGTGAATCATTAGTGGTGAGTTAGGCATATTTGTGTTGTGTTGTGACTTTTATGAGGAGGGATATTGTTGCCAATCTAATACTATTGGATATAGTGGACTTCAATGTGACATTGGGCATGAATTGGTTATCGCTTTATTATTTTATTCTTGACTGTCATTCAAAGATCGTGACCTTATGTTGCCCTGACTTGCCTTAGTTGGTATGGAATAGAGTGCCTAGCTCCTATCCTAGGGTGTTATTTCTTATATGCATGTTTGCCAGTGAAGGGGAAGGGATTCTTCACTTATTTGTCTTATGTTTGGGCTATTTCTCATGAGTCCCCATCATTGGAGGAGACTAGAGTTGCTAGAGAGTTTATGAATATATTCCTCAGTGACTTACCTGGTGGCTCTCCAAATCGAGATATTGACTTTGCTATTGATATGGATTTGGGCACTAAGCCTATATCTATTTCCCCTTATCAGATAGCTCCGACTGAGCTGAAGGAATTGAAGGAACAATTGGAAGATCTGTTAAAGAAAGGGTTTATTCGTCCAAGTGTATCTCTTTTGGGGAATCTAGTATTATTTGTGAAGAAGATGGAAGGCACCATATGTATGTGTATAGATTATTGACAGTTTAACAAAGTGACCATCAAGAACAAATATCCTTTGCCTCGCATTAATGATCTTTTTGACTAATTGTGGGGTGCCTTGGTATTCTCCAAGATTGATTTGAGGTCTGACAATCATCAGTTCAGAGTTCGAGTGTCTACTATTGCAAAGAGAACCTTTATAACCCATTATGGGCATTATGATTTTGTGGATATGTCCTTCAGGTTGTCTAATACCCTAGCTGCTTTTATGTAATTGATAAACTAAGTTTTCAAGCCCTATCTTGATAACTTCAGGGTTTCTCATCTATAGTACTACATTGACTAGATTAACTCAGAAGGTTGTAGAATTTCAGTGGTTAGATGATTGTGAGGTGATATTCGAAAAGCTCAAGGATTTTTTGACTTCTATGCTAATTCTTGCTTTACCTGAGGAGAGAATGCCATTTTTTCCTTGTTATGATGCTTCTGGCATGGGTTTAGGTGGCACGTTAATGTAAAGGGGGTAGGTGATAGCATATGCTTTTGGACAATTAAGGAACATTAGAGGAACTACCCTACGCATGAGTTAATGTTGGTTACAGTCATGTTTGTGTTAAAGTTATGGCAACATTTCCTTTATGGGGTGCACTGTGAGATCTTTATCTATCACCAGGGTCTCAAATACATCTTTTCTCAGCCTAATCTTAACATAAGACAATGTAGGTGGTTGGAGTTGCTTAAGGACTAAGATATCTCAATTCTATATCACCCTAAGAAGGGCAATGTGGTAGCAGATGCTTTAAGTTGGAAAGCTACTAGTACGGGGAGTTTGGCATTCTTGAGGGCTGAGGGAGAGGCTATTAGCTTTGGAGGGTCATTCGATTTACAACACCCTAGCCACCCCTTTGCTACCACCATCAATTTGAACTGGGCTACCTGTGGACACCCTACTCCAAGCACCGACCACAACAATAGTCTTATCGTGATGATAATGCACACTCATATCATGATCCTTAAGAAGTTTTAAACACCTTCTTTGTCATAAGCTAAAATCCTTTGGGTGAAAACATATTAAAGACCCTTGTAATATGTAAACACATCAACATGCACCCCATAGAAATAATGGCCTCAAATTTTCAAAGCAAATACGATGGCGGCCAACTCAAGGTCCTAGATAGGATAATCCTTTCATGTATCTCAAATTTTCTAAAAGCATAGTCTATCACCTCACCATTTCGCTTCAAATAACAACCCAAACTAATTTAGGAAGCATCACAACACACAATGAACCCCATCTACCCTTCTTATAGTAATACGATAGGAGCGAAGACTAGCTTATCATTCAAGTTTTTGAAATTCTTTCCAAACTCATCGGTCTACACAATCTTAACCTTCTTTTAAGTCAACATAGTCATGGGAGAATCAATAGAAGAGAACTCATTCACAAACCTCTATTAGTAACCCACTAAGCCTAAGAAACTCCTAATGTCCGAGAGAGTCAAAGGTTTAGACCACTTTCTAATCAAATCAGTATTTTTATGATTCTCCTTAGTATAATCCCCCAGCACCGCATATCCTAGAAAGGCAACCTCTTTCAACCAAAATTCACATTTTTCATGCCTAGTATTCAACTTATCTTCCCTTAATCCTTGTAGCACTACCCTCAAATGATCCACATGCTCTAAATAAATCAATATTTCATCACTAAAGATCGCCACAAACATGCCAAGGTAGGGTTTTAAGACCCTATTCATGAAACCCATAAATATAACCGATGCATAAGTCAACTAATGAACTCTTTAATGACTTAAAATGCTGATTCCTAGCCCAAAAGAGTACCTAGGGATATAAACTACCCTTATCCTAACTTGGGGACAAAACATGAACCAAAGATCAATCTTAGAAAAGTGACTAACCCATTGAAGTTGCTCAAATAGATCATACATCCTTGGTAGGGGGTACTCATTCCTTATGGTGACCCCAATAATTTATTGGTAATCAATACACTTTCTAAGGGAATTATCCTTCTCCTATACAAACACCACCGTGAAGCTCACTAGGAAAGTCATTAAGGAACTCATTAACCATCGAAAGTGACCCTATAGGAAGGAATTGGACCGAACATCCCTAACCCTTGCAAGATGGTAGAGACTCCTCTTAGAAAATAACTCATGGGATTGAATGAATGAAATGAATCTACCCATGACCACTGCATCATGATTTTCCTACTCAAGAATGAGTTCACTAGGGACTGGGATTCTAACTCTATGGGTCCTACCAATATTGGGGACATATTATACATGCAACTAATCCACCTCAATTATAATATCAAAATCCATCATATCTAATTCAACATAGACACTAGATAAGATATATGCAATATGACCATAGAATGATTCCTATGGACCTTCTTAGCAATGATAGACTAACCAATAGGGTAGACAAAAAATGTTCACACAACAACTCGAGACACACATGAAGCCTTTAAGCAAACAAAGTAGATAATGAAAGTGATAGTGGCACTCAAAGCCACCAATGGACATATCAAAAAAAGGAAACTCTGACATACTTGTAACAACATTGGGCTCCAAATCCACTCCTTGATCCTCTTGATAAACATGACTACCTTATTCTTGAGGTCGACTACCTTTACACTTTTTTCGAGCATGAAAACAATCAATAACCTTGTGACCCATTTCACCATATCCAAAGCAAGCACTAGAGTTCCCCTAACATGGGCCACTGTGGTTCTTCATACACGTAGGGCACTTGGGCTTGGGCCCTCCACTATTATAACCTTTAGCCTTAAGGCGTTTGCAAGGACAATCATTTACATTATAACCCATCTCCCCACAACCATAATAATCATTTGTACCCTTCAAGCATGGGCCATCATGGAATCAACCACATCCTGAGCACCTAGGACAAGGCTGAAATGACCCAATAAAAATGTCCAAAAATATGCCTCAAAATTGCCTGGAATCATAATTTTAAAATTCGTACATGATATCGAAAATCTAACTTAATATTCTTGATCAGGGGGTCAGATTAAGTAGGGAATGGGTTTAACCCCAATTTTTAAGAACCATATCAAAATTTGAGAATAACAAAATATGATTTCCATAGCTTAATCCGCACCCCTGACGCAGTGCGCCAAGGGCACGCTACAATGTTAAAATGTTGCCAATTTTCTATCTCGGTCCAAGACTTTTAGGTCTCTAGCCTAAGTGTTCCCATGCGTAGAAATACCTATAATTATCTATATTTTACCTTTATATCATACAGTACATTCCCCAATTCTCTTTCAAATAGTTACACAAATATTTTACCCTAAAACTCAAGTCCCAAAACTCATCCAAATCTAAGTATTTCACTCAATCTTCCAGTCACCATCTCTAATCTTCATCAAGTTATTCTCCAAAGTTAAGGTATGTGGGTTTTAACCATTGGGTCTTTTCACCCATGATGCCTAAGCTTTCATTTCATATAGTTTGCAAACTTTTAAGTTGATTTTACATATGGGTCTATTATTACGAATTTGATTATGAACAATGTTGGAGTTTTATAAAAGTGTGAATGTTTTAGCATATTTTCATCTATGAGACTTGGATCTAACATAAAATTTGATGAAAGATTTTGATGTATGTTATATGATAGTGTTACGAACTATTAGTGGGATGATTCATTCAAGGTTTTTACATGATTTCACTCTTTAATTTTATGGTTTTACACTAGCATTGCACACCCAAAAGTGTTTGATATAATGTTTGGATTATGATTCTTGAGTTGTTAAAAGCCTAAAGCTTGGCATATGAGATATATGACTTTATGATGATGAACGTATGTCGTATATATATTAATTTCATGATGAACTTCCATAGTGTTGTCAGTTGACCAATCCTATCTTTTGGGATTGTAGGCCCAGGTAACTATATCGAGGGGTTGGTACCTTGGTTCCATAGTATGGGGCGCAGTAGGGCCGTATAACCATATTGAGTAGTTGGTACCTCATTAACCAGATCAAGGGGTTTGTACCTTGGTTGCCTAGTAAGGGGGGGTAGTAGGCTCTTTTAACCATATTGAGTGGTTGGTACCTCATTCACCTTATTGAGGGGTTTGTACCTCATTTTCGAAGGGGGTGGTAGGCCTTGGATATTCTATATTGATGGTCACTTGATACTCATGTATTTTGCTCTATATACACATGATTTACTTCAAGAACCCTTCATTCATGCCATCTTATTACTATATTATCTATTGCTTATGGTATTGCATTTTTCCTATATTGCCTATCTATAGTTGCATTGAATCCTACATACTTAGTGCATTCAAATGTACTAATGTATACTCTATGCCTATATGTTGTTACCATACAGGAATTAGAGCCCCACTTGATCATCCTCTTTCTAAACATAGCTAGTATGATTGTTTCTCAAGCTAGTTAGTGAGTCCTCCATTTTGGGGACAATGTTTGTGATCTAATGCTACATCCTAAAACTATTTTCTCCTATGTATGTATTGATTATGAGGGTGACCTCGATTGCTTGTCTTGGCCCCCTCTAATTATCTATGTTTTAGAGGTATTTTTTGACATGTTTCATATTATGCTATGAGCTTTGACTGTCTCTTGACTGTTGATACTTTGTTATGAAAGATGTCCCTTAGCCCCGATTATCCCTATTTACTATCTCTTGATGTCATTATATTGCTTTCGTGATGAAGGATATGTATTGATATGTTAAAAGCGGTCCCTTCGAATTTCCCCATGAGTCATGTCACATCTAGGCCCTAGGTATGGGTTGTGACAAACTTGGTAATAGAGCACTAGGTTGTTAATGGTTCTCGGCATCCAACACATTGCATTAATTAGAGTCTTATTTATGTTTGTGTTGTGCACCACAACTGTGAGTAAGAGGCTATGAGACGTTTTAGGAAATACTTCCCTTCTTCTTATTTTGTGTGATGCTGTAGAAGTTAAGGTAAGGTTTTCCCTCCTAACGATTGTTCTTTCTATGCTAGATTATGCTTAACACCAAAGGAAGAAGAGCCCACAGACCCGAAGAGCAACCAACTCATGGAGAGCTTCGGGATGCTCTCACTTTGCTTGCACAAGTTATGGCTAAACAAGCCAACTAAGGGGCCCAAGCCCTTTATGGTCCTACTCTAGCATCTCAGGTGTGAGACTTCATTAGGATGAACCCACAAGAATTCTATAGG
>JAOTQJ010154293.1:7194-30392 GCA_025642045.1 Solanum sejunctum | reverse complement strand
CACACATGGCCTCTTTTCTTCCTTCTTCTCACCTTGATAGACCTTCCACACATTGTAAGCGTTTCTTCGGTGACCCTTAAGCTCCTCTAATGCTTTCTTTTTTTGTAAACATTGCTTGTAGGATTTGGAGATCTTTTGCTTGACTCCTTGTAAATAGTCTTGAGGGGTACACGACACTCATGTTGGTGTTATCTATGCTTTGCATGTTATCATAATGGGTCAAATTTAAGCCTAAGTTAATGGGCTCACTTGAGGTCCAAACTAAATAAGAAAAAAGAAAAAAGAAAAATATACCCTTTTTCACTATTCCAGGTACAAGTCAAGTTGAATTTACAAAACAAATTCAATGTTAGAAGTATTCAAATCCAAAAATTCACTACAAAACAAGGTCGAAACCAATTTGAGAGCCCACCTTCAAAATCTTCCAAGCAACTGCATCACCTACTTGGCCATTTAGTGGTTGAAAATGAAGCAAAATATGAAGGTTCTAAGGGATTATTTTAAGGGCCAAAAAGGCCTAATAAAAGGCAAGTTTAGTTGGACATTTTATTCATTTTAACACACCCAATAGTAGATTAAACTCCAACTTTCTCTTCTCTCTCAAGGGTTAAAATAATAACAGCATTAAATTCCTTTAGAGTTCTTGAGGAGACCCTCCTTGTTGTAGGCTAAGGTGAGTTCAAATACCTATAATTAAGCTTAATTCTACCATGAAAGATAAGGAAAACATGTTACTTATGCTTAAATAGGATATATTGCAGAATATTGTCCCAAGTTTCTTCTCATTCCTCTTGATTGTCAAAGGACTTTTGGCTTCTTGTTTGGATTAAAGTGTGAATAAAAATTGGAGTTCTTGAAGAAATTGAGTTAAAAGAGACAAGTTATATGAATTGAAGCCTATTACTACCACATGTTTATTTTCCTTTGACATAAGGTTAAGTATGATATTTTAAGAGTAAGTTTGGCAAGAATGTGTAGGAGGATGATCAGGAACTATGGTCTCATGTCCTCCATGTACATTGGGTTGTTTTGCGACTATTTGGGTGTATAAATGTGTCAAAACTAGTTTGGTTAATGTTGGGAAATGGTGTGAATTGTTGGTGCTGAAATATAGAAAAAGGTGCAATGTTACACTGCTTAATTATGTGTTTTGTGGAGTTATTATGTGTTGTACCTTGTCAATTGTTGTAAGCATATAATGGAACTAAAAACAAGATGAGGTACACTATGTATACAAAAATATGTATTACACAAATGCAATTAGAGGAGGAAAGGTTGAAAGAACACTCTTAGGATGGTAATTACGAATTTGCTGTCTTGATATTATTTTGGGTAAGATTGGACTGGCAACATGTGTTTTTGAACTACAAATGCTCATTTTATCACCCACTGTTTTGTAGATAAACACTTGGAAATAAAAGAGGTTACTTTGAGGTAATAACAAGGTTGTACAGTAAGGTATATAATGCTATCCAATTTCATATTCCTTGGCATGAAATTTGAGACATATGTCACTATCAACTAGTAAACTTCTCAAGTGCTATTCTAGTAGTGGCAGTGTTGTTTATTAGTGAACCTGTAGCTTCTTCTTCCAAGCACTAGCATCACGGGTCTACTTTTGTTCTTGAAGCCAATTAAGTCATTTGAACTCCTAAGTAGTATATGAATGCTACACTTGATTCCTAGATTGTTATACTGCCTTAGGAGACTATTATCCTATCATATGTTACTGATACATAGCTTTAAATCTTAAAGGTTATCATGGCCATCAAAGTAACAATCTCAAAGTATTAAAGAATACCTTGAACACTGTCCATAGTGTGGGTGGCAGCCCAGGGGCAAGAGCCTAGCATGGGTCAATCTCACTTGGGTTATGAGGGTGGCAACCTAGGGGCAAAAGCCTAGCATGGGCCGATCCTAATCTGTATAGCCATGAGGATAGCATCCCAGGGTTTAAATGCCTAGCATAGGTCATCCTCTTTTACTACTAATCAACTGGTCATTTGTATTACATGTCTAAAGGAATTATAAAGCACTGAAAAGTAAAGAAAAGAATGTACATGGTCCCAGAAGTACAACAAAGGCGGTTTTTACTTAGTTTATGCATTATATCTTCCTACTTGATTTCACTTGAATTCTCATCTTACATATGCTATTGCCTTACATCTTCAATACATTATTTTGTACTGATATTCCTCTAGGGGATGCTATAATTCATGTAACAGGTGCAAGTACTCCAGCTAGTAGTCCTCCAGTGTAGACACACCTGACACTCAACTGCTTTTGTTGAGCTCCAAGTTGATTCTAGGCTTTAATGAGTCTTTAGTAAATGCATTTTGGTATTTTGTAATAGTTTAAGTAAGGCAAGGCCTATCCCAACCTATGTTAATGTCTTATATCTTATAGAGGCTTTGTAAACTTATTGGATATAGTTCAGTTGTATCTTATCTCTAATAGTTGTAGCCTCAACGACCAAGTTTGGTAAGAAGTTTTGGTGTTACCTACTTGATCTCTTATCTCTATAGGTTGCATAAACTTTCACCAATGTGTAGTTGCTTTAATCATATGCATAGTAAGCACAGGTTGTATGTTGGTTCTCTTGGGCCTTGAGGGCATCGAGTGTCTATCCATCTTTATAGGTTTGGAGGCATGACAAAAGTGGTATCAGAGCGGGTCGTCTTAGGGAGTCTACAAAGTTGTGTCTACGTAGTGTCTTGCTTATAGGTGTGTTGTGCACCAAATCTATAAACATGAGGCTACAAGACATTTTGGAGTTGTCTCTTTTATTTTATTTCCTAGATCGTACCATAGAACTATTATCATAGGTAGATCATATCTAAACCCTAAATTATTTATTTTATATATAACAAAAGATGCTAGTCACAAGGGGAAGAAGTACAGGTAAGCAGATAGATCTTGGAGAAGGGACCAGCCAATCACGAGACAAACCTAACCAAAGTGAGATTCTAGATAAGTCCTTATCACAAAGTTCCTCAACTCCTCCACCTAAAGAAGAGCTAAGAAGGGCAGTAGCACCTCTAGATCCTCTTATTAATGCTACTGAGATTTAAGGTAAGCGGTCCAATTATTAACTTGGATAGTTACTGGTCAAGGTCTAAGACAAGAAGGTCCAGTTAAAGGTACCTATGGTGCAGGTAGAGCACACGAATACGTGACTTCCTTAATTAGGATCCTCCTTCATTCACTAGGTCAGATCCTAAAGAAGATCCACAAGACTTTGTTGACCAAATCCAATGGACCTTGGATGTTATGCATATAAGCGGTATAGAAGTTGTTGACCTAGCAACATATAGATTAAAAGGGGTGGATGTATTGTGGTATGAAACTGGGAAGCAATCTAGGGGTATGGATGCACCTCCAGTTGTTTGGGAAGAGTTTAAAAAGGCATTTCTAGACCACTATTTGCCATTGGAGATTCGAGAGGCCTATGCAAATCAATTCTTAAATCTTCACCAAGGATGTATGAGCATAAGAGAGTATAGACTTCAATTTAATTCCTCAGCCAGGTATGCTCCTAATGTGGTTGCTCCTACGGAGGATCGAGTTCATCGATACGTGGACAAATTAGATCCCTACTTGGTTAGAGATTGCACCATTGTGTCCTTGAATAAAGACATGGATATAGCAAGTATGTAAGCTTTAGCACAAAAGTTGGAGGATCAAAGGCAACGTAGAAGGACCCAAGAGTCGAAAAGAGCACAGTCAAAGAGGGCTAGATCTACGGGGCAATTTACACCATTCCAAGGTGAGTTTAGGCCTTGATTTTCTAATAGACCACCCAAGCCATCATTTTCTTACTCTACAGCTAGTGCTCCACCTTGATATCAAGGGTCTAGGGGAAATCAATTTGGACAAAAAAGGTGAAAACCAAGGTTCACGAACAGCTGAGCACTAAGAACAAGGAAGTATGAACCAATCAAGACCTCCTCGATAGCCTTGTAAGTAATGTAAGAGGACTCATCTAGGTGCATGCAGATTTGGGATGAATGATTGTCTTTGGTGTGGTACACTGGGTCATATGATGAGAAATTACCCTCAACGGGATACGAGTAGTATGGCCACACCTATTGGATCAGTTGCTACATTGTCATTAACAGTGCCTTCCTTAGGTAGGGGTCCATAATTGTTTGCAGGTCGTAATAGGGGTGTTAGAGGGGCAGCTAGTGGAACTCAAAATTGTACCTACGTCTAGGAGATCGGCAAAATTTGGAGGCTTCCCCATATATGTTTACAGGTACATTGTCCATCTTTTCACATATTGTATATGCATTAAGGACCCAGGATCTACTCTATCATATGTTACTCCATTAATTATTGGGAGGTTCCAAAGAGTACCTGCATTATTAGTTAAACCATTTGAAGTGTCTACGCCAATTGGTGAGTCCAATACAACTAGAAGGGTCTATCATAATTACATGGTAACTAATTGTGATCATGATGCATTGGCTAACCTTTTGATCTAGAAATGGTACATTTTCACGTTATAATGGGCATGGACTGGTTGGCTTCTTGTTACGCCATGGTGGATTGCTGAAATAACGTGGTACTGTTCCATTTTCCAAAGGAGGAATTCCTTGAATGGAAAGGTAATATTGGGGCGCCAAGAGGTAGGTTTATTTCCTATTTTAAGGCAAGGAAGATGGTGTGTAAATGTTACATATGCCATTTAGTGAGGGTGAAAGATATAGATATAGATTCCCCAACCTTTTAACCTGTTCCGATGGTGAATGAATTTTCGAATGTATTTCTGAAGATCTTTTAGGTTTGCCTCCTGAATGAGAAGTTGAGTTTGGTATTGATATGCTTCCAGATACACAACCTGTAACCATTCCCTCATACATAATGGATCCTGCAGAATTACGGGAGTTAATAGAGCAATTAAAAGATTTTCTAGAGAAGGGATTTATAAGAAGTATATCCCCTTGGGGAGCACTAGTTTTATTTGTACACAAGAAAGATGGCTCGTTGAATATGTGTATTGACTACCGACAGTTAAATAAGTTGATGATAAAGAACAAATATCCCCTCCCTAGAATTGATTAATTATTTGATCAGTCACAGGGTGCTAAGTGTTTTTCAAAGATTGACTTGAGGTCGGGTTATCACCAAGTAAGAGTCAGAAATCAAGATATACCCAAGACAGCTCTTCAAACACAGTATGACTATTTTGAGTTCTTAGTCATGTAATTTGGGCTAACAAGTAACCAGTAGGTTTTATGGATTTGATGAATAGTATGTTTTAACCATTTTTGGATGTGTTAGTGATAGTATTCATAGATGACATTTTGGTGTATTCATGATCAGAGAGTACATGCTAATCACCTGCGACAAGTGTTACAAATTCTCCATGATCATAAGTTATATTAAAAGTTTTCTAAGTGTGAGTTTTGGTTAAAATCGGTGGCATTCCTGGGGCATATTATATCTGATGAAGGAATAAGGGTTGATACCCAAAATATAGAAGTTGTGAAGAACTGGCCAAGACCTACAATACCTACGGAGGTTCGTAGTTTCATTGGGCTGGCAGGTTACTATACGAGGTTTGTTGAAGGATTTTCTTCTATTTTTGCACCATTGACCAAGCTAATGCATAAGAAAGCCAAGTTCCAATGGAATGATGCATGTGAAAGAAGATTCCAAGAGCTACAAAATAAATTGACGACAACACTATATTGGTGCTTCCTGAAGGGACAAAAGGTTATGCAATGTATTATGATGCTTCGGGAGTGGGATTAGGATGTGTCTTGATGTAGCATGGTAAGGTAATAGATTATACCTCAAGGCAATTTTGTCCACATGAGAAAAACTATCTAACCCATGATTTGGAGCTAGTAGCAATTACATTTGCTCTGAAGATATGGCGCCATACTATTTGTACGGAGTTCATGTTAACATATATACTGATCATAAGATCTACAATACATTTTGAAGCAAAAGGACCTGAATCTAAGTCAACGAAGGTGGCTTGAGTTATTAAAAGATTACAACATTGATATTTTGTATCACCCCAGAAATGCAAATGTAGTGGTGGATGCTTTAAGCTGTAAAACAATGGTAACCACTTTTGAGCAGTCCACAATCAGACAAGATCTACATCAATAGATAGCCTAGGAGTACACCTTCATAAAACTCCAGACAAAGGCGTTATTGTGCAAAATGCAGCAGAATCCTCGTTGATAGCTAAAGTGAAAGAGAAACAGTACATAAACCTGATTCTATTTTGGCTTAAGGAGAATGTACAACAAGGTATGACTAAGGCATTTGAGCTCACACAAGAGGGTGTACTTTGATGTCAAAATAAATTGTGCGTACCTGATGTAGATGGACTAAAAAGGAGAATTATGATAGAAGCACATTATTCAAGATATTCGGTCCATCCGGGCTCAACCAAAATGTATCATGACTTGAAGGAAGTATATTGGTTTGGGGAAACGAAGAAGGACATTGCATAATTCGTGGCTCAATGCCCAAATTTGTCAACAAGTTAAAGTAGAACACCAAAAGAAGGGAGGTTATATGAAGCATATAAAAATTTAAATTTAGAAGTAGGACATGATCAATATGGATCTTGTTACTGGGTTGCCTCGCTCATTTCAGAAGTTCGACTCCATATAGGTAGTTGTTGATAGACTCACCAAATCAGCGCACTTCTTGTTGATCAAAACTACTTATACAATTGAAAAGTATGTGGTAGGATCGAGGTTAGAAACAATACTAAGGTGGAGTAAATACTAGAATGCGGAAGCAACAACAAAAAAAGAAAGATAAAAACTAAATAAAGATATTGGAAATTCAAAGGAAAGATCCAACAATTTTCAATAAATTGATATTCTAAGGCCTTGACAAGATCCAAGTAACAATGTAAAGATTTATGGAAGAAATCTAATGCCTTTACTTGAGAAAATAAATCAAAACGATAGATTCAGATCTTGACCACTATATGAGTAACTAAAGACAATAATTAGCATGTAAACTAATTACCTTCTAAAGAATACCAACAGAGATCAAAGATATCACAAGAAGAAAGTACTTTATACCTCAAACTATGAACTAGTAAAGGTTTAAAGATAAATTCTCAAAGAATAAGTCACAAAGGTTCAATAGAACTCTCTCAAATATTATTAATATTAATCTAATTTTTCTTAATGAAAGAAAAAAGACTCTCTATATATTATAGGGTCTTTGGCATCCAAGAATCCTTAGGTTAGGCCCAAGGAGTATCCAAAACCTAGAAAGAAAATTACAAGGTAAATCCTACACTAGAAAGGAAATAAAGTAACCTTAACTAGGAATAGACCTAGTATTTCTAGGAAAGCATTAAATGGTACTAGGATACATTAAATAGAATAATCAAAACATTAATAACCTATATATAAATAAGGAAATAAAGTAAAACCCAACTAGGAAAAGAATCTTGACAATTTTGAAAAGATTGACTAGTCTTCTCTCCAAACTTAGGCAAAAAGCGACCTCTGTTGTGGCTGATTCTTGGACTCTTCTTGGCCTTATTGGCACAAAATTTAAACCTAGAATTATTCCACTTGGACTTAAATTTGGGCAACCAAATAATTGTATCATTCGGCCAATTCATCTTCTTGGGTGTTAGCTCTTCTTCCCCACAAGACACCTTTGGATCTGCAATGGGAGCCTATTGAGCTTTTCATTAAACTCTTTAGTTTGAGATCTTGTTATGGGCCTGCTTTGAGCTTATAAAGCTTCATCCTTTTCATCCTTTTCCTTCAATGGAGTAGAGCTTTGTATGATGCAATCAATATGCAAGATTGTACATTGAAGAGATAGTTTGGCTGCATGGAGTGCCGATCTCTATTATATTTGATAAGGGAGCTCAATTCACTACAATTTTTTGAAAGTCATTTCAGAGAAGTTTAGGTACACAAGTGAATTTAAGTGCAACCTTTCACCCTCAAACTGATGGTCAAGCAGAACGCACAATCCAAACACTTGAGGATATGCTTCAAGCTTGCAGATTAGACTTCAAAGGTAGCTAGGATGACCATTTGCTACTTATTCAATTCGTATACAACAACAACTACCACTCAAGAATCAAAATGGCCACCTTATGAAGCCTTGTATGGAAGAAAGTGTAGGCCACTAATTGATTGGTTTGAAGTAGGTGAAATGGCCTTATTTGAGCCAAATCTTGTTCATCATGCTATGAATAAGGTTAAGATAATAAAAAAGTGATTAGCAACAGCTCAAAGTCGACAAAAATCATATGCATATGCTAGAAGAAGAGGACTAGAATTTTTCATACGAGATTGGGTGTTCTTGAAGGTGTTTCCAATGAAAGGGGTAAAGAGATTTGGTAAAAAGGAAAAGCTCAGTCCACGCTACATAGGACCATATAAAATTGTTAAAAGAGTTGGCCAAGTTGCACATGAGTTAGAGCTACGTTAGGATCTTTCTATGGATCATCCAGTGTTTAATGTTTCGATGCTTCGAATGTGCATAGGTGACCCATCTCATATCACTTCAACCGAAGATGTACAGTATAGAAGGTCTCACTTATGAGGAAATAACCATTGGTATTCTGGATTGACAAGTCAATAAATTAAGAAATAAGGAATTAGCTTTCGCAAAAGTACTATGGAGGAACAAGAAAGTTGAATAGGTTACCTAGGAAGCTGAAGAAGTAATGAAATACAAGTACTCCCATCTCTTTCAGTCCACTGAGAAGGATGAAAAAGTCAGAGTAGAGGCATTGACAAGTAAGTATGTGTCTATATATATATATATATATTATGTGATATATAGCTTAGGATTGAACTTTTATGGGCTAACTAACTATATTGTCATTCGAGAACGAATGTTCCTAAGGGGGGAGGATGTAACACCCCATGTATGCATAGGCTAGTTCTATCCACATTTACATGTCCTTATTGTATAGGTGATGAATCAAGTTTCATATTTGAGTAGTGGTGATTCGAATTCGATAAAAGGTGTTATGACGCCTTGACGTGTTCCAAGTCAACCCAAACTGGGATAGATCCATGAGAAATCTGATTCGATTTTATTAGATATGGTATAGATAAAAATGGGACACCACAAGAATTAACTACTGAGTCATATGAGGTAAGAAATTCTCAAGTATGATTCTAAGTGAAGGAATTGAACTACTTATTCCAGCCTGGGAGAAAAGGCCATTCAACAGGGAGATTCTGAAATTGCAAAGGCTTGGTTCGATCAAGCCGCTGAGTATTGGAAATAGGCTATAGCGCTTACTCTCGGTAATTATATTGAAGCGTATAATTGGTTGAAGATCACAAAATAATGCATCTTTTTCTGGAAGTATTTAACCTCAAGACAGAAAAATGTTGTTGAGTTTAAAGATTTAGGGTAAAGTATTGAGTTACACTGATAGGGAGTAATGTTTAAAAAAATGGAACAAGTGGGCTGCTTACTTTACTTAATTAAGCTACTAGGTGTACCACCTACTTGAGCTATATGGATCTAGACAAGGTTTCCAAGGCTAATGGGTCAAATTTAAGCCTATGTTAATGGGCTCACTTGAGGCCCAAACTAAGCAAGAAAAAGGAAAACGAAAAAGAGGAAGTCCAACTTCTAAATCTGCCTAGGCCTAAGTAATTGCCCAACAAAGGATAAAACAAGTAGGTGTGTCACCTACTTCGACCTTTTTGAGCTGCTTGACACCCATAAGCAGCTACATCACCTACTTGGCCATTTAGTGGATGAAAATGAAGCAAAATAAGGAGGTTCTAAGGGATTATTTTAAAGGCCAAAAAGATCTTATAAAAGGCAAGTTTAGCTAGACATTTTATTCAATTTAACACTCCCAAAAAGTAGATTAAAACTCCAGCTTTCTCTTCTATCTCAAGGGTTAAGAAAATAGCAGCCTTAAATTCCTTTAGGGTTCTTGAGGAGACCCTCCTTGTTGCAAGCTAAGGTGAGTTCAAGTACCTATAATTTAGCTTAATTATACAATGAAAACAAGTTACCTATTGCAGAATATTCTCTCAAGTTACTACTCATTCCTCTTGATTGTTAAAGGACTTTTGGTTTCTTTTTTGGTTTAATGTGTGAAGAGAAATTGAAGTTCTTGAAGAAATTGACTTAAAAAGACAAGTTATATGAATTGAAGCATGTTACTATCACATGTTTATTTTCCTTTGATATAAGGTTAAGTACGATATTTTAAGCATACGTTTGGTAAGAACTCGTACAAGGATGATTAGGAACTGTGGTGTCACGTCCTCCATGTACATTGGACTATTTTGGATTTGTTTGGGTGTATAAATGTGTCAAAACCAGTTTGGTTAAAGTTGGGAAATGGTGTGAATTGTTGGTGCTTAAATGTAGAAAAATATGCAATGTTACACTGCTTAATTATGTGTTATCTGGAGTTGTTATGTGTTGTACCTTGTGAACGATTGCCAAAGTATAATGGAACTAAAACAAGTTGAGCTATACTATGTATACAAAAATATGTAATACACAAATACAATTAGAGGAGGAAGTGTTGAAAGAACACCCTTAGGTTGGTAATTACGAATTTGCTGCCTGAATGTTATTTTGGGTAAGATTGGAGTACCAACACATGTTTATGTGCTACTAATGCTCGTTTTATCACCCAGTCTATTGTATATAAACACTTGAAAAGAAAAGAGGTTACTTCAAGGTAATAATAAGGTTGTGCAACAAGGTATGTAAGGCTATCCAGTTTAATAATTTTTTGCATTAAATCTGATACTTGTGTCACTATCAACTAGTAAGCTTCTCAAATGCTATTATAGTTGTGGCAGTTTGTTTATTAGTGAACCTATAGCTTTTTCTTCCAAGCACTAGCATGGCAGGTCTACTTTTGTTCTTAAATCCAATTGTGTCAATTTAACTCCTAAGTAGTATGTGAATGCCACACTTGTTTCCTGTATTGTTGTATTGCCTTAAGAGACTATTATCCTATCATATGTTACTGGTACATAGCTTAGAATCTTAAAGGTTATCATGACCATTAAAGTAACAATTTAAAAGTATTGAAAAATAACTTGAACATTGTCCATAATATTGGTGGTAGAACAGGGGCAAAAGCCTAGCAATATGGGTCTATTTCACTAAAGTTATGAGGATCGCAGCCCAGGGACAAAAGCCTAGCATGGGTCGATCCCAGTCTGTATAGCCATGAGGACAGTATCCCAGGGGTTAAAATGCCTAGCATGGGTAATCCTCTTTTACCTTTGATTAGCTGGTCATTGGCATTACATGTCTAAAGGAATTACTAAAAAGTAAAGAAAAGAATGGCATGTGCATGGTCCCACAAGTACAACAAAGGTGATCTTTGCATAGGTTGTGCATTATATCTTGCTACTTGATTTCACTTGAATTCTCATTTTACATATTATTGCCTTACATATTCAGTACATTATTTTGTACTGACATCCCTCTTTGGGAATGCTGTAATTCATGTTGTAGGTGTAGGTACTCCAGCTAGTAGACATCCAGTGTAGATGCACCCAACACTCAGTTGCTTTTGGTGAGTTCTACATTGATTCGGGGCTTTACTGAGTCTTTAGTACATGTGTTTTGGTATTTTGTAATATTTCAAGTAAGGTGGGGCCTGTGCTACCTGTGTCAAGGTCTTCTATCTTATAGAGGCTTTGTAGACTTATTGTATATAGTTTAGTTTTATCTTGTCTCTAAATAGTTGTATCCTCAATGACCAAGTCTAGTATGTAAGTTTTGGTGTTACCTACTTGATCTCTTATCTCTACAGGTTGCATCAACTTTCACAGATGTGTAGTTATTATAATCATATACATAGTAAGCACAGGTTGTTTGTTATTTATCTCAGACCTTGAGGGAATTGAGTGCCTATCCGTCTTAATAGGTTTGGAGGCATGACAATTTTTAGATGTTTCAACTTTCTCAACATGGACACATGGAAGACCGGATGAACCATATCCATCTCCATAGCCAACTACAGCACATATGTAACCTTACCAACTCTCCTTACTACTTGATAAGTACCCATAAACTTTGGGCTTAATTTCCCCTTCATGCCAAACCGAACCACACCCTTCATGGGTGAGACTTTAGAGTAAACCCAATCACCAACCTTAAACTCAAGATCTCTTTTCCTCACATCAAAATAGGACTTTTGTCTACTTTGGCTATTTAAATCTCTCCCTAATAAACCTCACCTTATCTAAGGCTTCCATGACCAAATCTGGACCTGGCAAAGCCATTTCACCCACTTCAAACCACCTAACTAGGGATCTACAATGCCTCCCACAAAGAGCTTCAAAGGAAGCCATACTAATGCTTAAGTGGTAGCTATTATTGTAAGAAAACTCAATGAGTAGAAGATGTTCATCCCAACTACCGTTCAACTCCAAAACACAAGCTCTAAGCATTCAAGGGTTTGGATAGTCCTCTCGGCTTGACCATCCATTTGAGGATGAAAAGCCATGCTAAGCTTAACCTTGGCACCAAGACCTCTTTGGATGGACCTCCAAAAGTGAGAAGTGAATTGAGAACTGCGATCCGAAATGATAGACAAGTGAGCCCTATAAAATCTAACCAACTCATGAATGTACAACTTGGCATAATCTTTAGTACCATAAGTAGTTTTGACTGATAGGAACTGAGCTGACTTTGTCATTCTATCCACTACAACCCAAATAGAGTCAAAATGTTTGCTAGTCTTAGGCAACCCAACCACAAAATCTATGTTGATCTCCTCCCACTTCCAAGTAGGAATCTCTATATCTTGTGCTAGGCCACCCGACCTTTGATGTTTAGCTTTCGCTTGTTTGCAATTGTGATATCTGAATATAATCTTGGCAATCTCTCTTCATACCACCCCACTAATACACTTCCCTCAAGTCTCTATACATCTTTGTAGAACTAGGGTCAATTGAATAGGATGAATTATGATCCTCTTTCAAGATCAATTCTTTCAAATCATCTACATTTGACTCACTTAATCTACCTTAGGAGAAAACCTCCACTTTACCATCTCTCATCAAGGCCTTCAGTTCTAGTAAGGCGGGGTCAAGATCTTGTTTTGTCTTTACCTTCTCAATCAAAGAAGATTTAGAACCATTAACAACCACTACAGCCCTATTATCAACTTCATCCAACCTAACCCCAACCTAGCCAACCAGTGAACCTCTCTAGACACCTCTTTGCCACCATCATCAACATGAGCTAGACTACACATAGACACCCTACTTAGAGCATCAGCCGTGATGTTAGCTTTGCAGGGTGATAATGCACACTCATATCATAATCATTAAGGAGTTCTAACTACCTTTTTATCTCAAGTTAAGATCTTTTTAGGTGAAGACATATTGGAAACTCTTGTGGTCGGTAAACACATCAATATGAACCCTATAGAAGTTGTGTCGCTAAATTTTCAAAGAAAATTCTACGGCCGCTAATTGAAGATCATGGGTAGGATAATTCTTCTCATGAACCTTAAGTTGTCTAGAGGAATACGTTATCACCTTACTACTTTGCATAATAACATACCCCAAACAATTTCTTGAGGCATCACAATACACAACAAATCCTTCCAACCCTTCTGGTAGAGCCAAGATAGGAGCAGAGACAAGCTTATCTTTCAAAGTTTGGAAACTCTTTTCACACTCATTGATACACACAAATTTCACCTTCTTTTGTCTCAATTTAGTCATAGGAGAAGCAATGGAAGAGAAACCATTCAAAAACCTCTGGTAATAACCCGCAAAACCCAAGAAACTTCTAATATCAAATGGTGTAAAAGGTCTAGGCTAATTTCTAATCACTTCCATTTTCTTAGGATCCACCTTAATGCCATCACCCAACACCACATGCCCTAGAAAAATAACCTCTTTTAACCAAAACTCACATTTCTTATATTTTGTATACAACCTCTCCTCCCTCAAGATTTGTAACACCACCTTCAAGTGATCTACATGCTCCTCCTCACTATGGGAATAAATTAAGATATCATCAATAAAAACTACCACAAACAAGTCAAGATAGTGTTAAAGACCTTATTCATGAGATCCATGAATTAGGCTGATGCATTAGTCAACCCAAAGGACATAATCACAAACTCAAAGTACACATACCTTGTCTGGAAAGACATCTTGAGAATATCACACTCCCTCACTTTCACTTGGTGATACTCAGAAAAAAGAACAATCTTAGAAAAGTGACTATCCCCTTGAAGTTGATCAAAAAGGTCATCCACCCTTGGTAGAGGGTACTTGTCTTTATGGTGACGTTATTAAGTTATCAGTAATTAATGCACATTCTAAGAGCACCAAACTTTTTCTTCACAAATAACACTGGTGCACCCCAAGGTGAGTTACAAGGACTTATAAAATCCCTCACCAAATCTATTTCCCTTGTGGAGGAACACTAGGAAGCTCATCGGTAAAGACATCAAGAAACTCATTAACCGCTGAAACTGACTCAATAGGAAGGACTTTGTACTCAACATCCCTAACCCTCACAAGATGATAGATGCAACACTTTGAAATCAAATTTTGGGCTTTAAGACAAGAAATGAACCTACCCTTGACCATCACATCATGACTTTTCCACTTAAGGACGGGCTCATTAAGTAATTGAAATTTAACCCGATAGGTTCTATAATCAATAGAAGCATAATATGCATGCAACCAATCCATCCCAAGAATGACATCAAAATCCACCATATCTAATTCAACAAAATCACAAGGCAAGATTTTAAACAAAATGAACACGAGACAAATTCCATAGAGTCATTTAGCAACAATGGACTTACCAACGGGGTAGACACTTCATAAGGTTCATACAATAATTCGGGACTAATATGAAGCTTTTTGGCAACAAATAGAGTAATAAAAGAAAGAGTGGCACCCAGATCTATCAATGCATACACATCAAAATTAAAAACCTTTAGCATACGTGACGACATCAGGCACCTCATTCACCCCTTGTCTCCCTTGAATAGCATATAATCTATTTACCTTGGAGCACCCCCTTGTTAAGACCCTTTTGACCTGCATTTGCACCTTGGCCTTGTGGACAACCATCTATACCCTTGTTTTGAGCATGAGGAGAATCAATAACCTTGTGACCCATCTCACCACAACCAAAGCAATCATTAGAATTCCTCAAACATGGACCATTATGGTTCTTGTCACACCTTGGGCATCTAGATTTTATCATTGCTCCATTACCACCTTAGAATCTTGGATTATAATTAGAAAATCTCTTATTAGGAGCATTGGAAGACCCTTGGCCTTGAAACTTGTGGCCTTGAGGAAACTGGCCACCCTTGGAACCTTAGAAACCACCTTCAAAACGAGCCCTCTTGGACTCACCACTTCTTTTTTTTTCTAAGCTTTTCCCCCTCTGGATGTTCGGTGTATGTCATGAGGTGGGAGAAATCCATATCACTTACTAGCATGGTGGTACAACACTCCTCATTAACCAAGTCGAGCATTCCCTACACAAATTTGTTCATCCTAGATCAAAGTTCGAAACCCATTGTAGGGCATACTTGGAGAGTTGTTTGAATATGAGGGCATATCCCTCACACTCATGGAACCTTGCTTAAGGTTCATAAACACCATCATCTGAGCCTCCCTTAGCTCGATATGAAAGAACCAGTTGAGAAATGTGACTTTGAACTCTTCCTAAGGGATAGCATCATCATTGCCCTTCTCCAACTTCCTTTGTGTAAACCAAATTTGATCTACTCCTTTGAGTTGTATGCCACCAACTCAGTCTTTTCCTTTTAATTGACCCCCATGATGGATAGCTCCTTGTACACCTCATCTTTGAACTCTTGGGGATCCTTATCCATATTGATCCTTGGAACTCCAATGAATTCATTGTAGTTAAATCCCTCACCCTAGAAGTCGAAGTGTGAGCATGAAGAACTTGGGCCCATTGGTTGATTTGGTTGGTCATAACATGAGCCAACATTGCAATAGCATCTCGGAACTCATCTTAGCCTACCCCTCCACCTTGAGGAGCTTGAGGAGCGGGAGGGGCCAATTGCTCCTCAGGTGTGCGGGCACTCCATAGCCTCCCTCTTGCAATCAACATGATCTAGAATAGCAAAGAGCATTGTTAGGGGAAAAAGTCTTACACTTACATCTAAAGCACGATATAGACCATGAAAAAGTGAAACATTTCCTAAAATCCCACATAGCCTCCCACTCATAGTTGTTGCGCTTCACAACCATGAATAAGACTCTAATCAATGCAGTGTGTTGGACTCCGAGGACCATTAATAACCTAGGTCATGACCCAATCCTAACATAACACGGCAAATAGGAACCCAAAGGGACCCAAACAAGCCTCTTAAAATATCAATCACACATCCTTGGTCACAGAAGCAAAATAAACAATGACAAGAGGTATAAAACAAGGGAAGCAGGACTAAGAAAAGTCTTTGATAATCATAAAAGCATAAAGAGCCAAGCGAATAGCATAAAAACATCATAATATATTCCAACAGCACCTCTAAACATAGGATGGAGCGGGGGCCAAGACCCTTTCCGGGCTCACCCTCATAATAACAAGTCCCAATATAGTAATAAAAGTAAAGGTAGTGTCCTTGGACTTGAGGACACACCAAGGGTTGCTTCAATGATTCGTCCAGCCACGTGTAGGATGATCAAGTGGTGCTCTAGTTCCTACATGGTAATATCATGTAGGCATAGAGTATGTGTTAGTATATTTGAATATACTAAGCATATAGGATGCAATGTAACAAGACATAAGCCAATATAGTCAAAATGCATAGCAATAAGCACTAGATAAGTGAGATCTTAATATGCGGTTCATGCTCAATGCTTGAAGTAAAGCATGCTTGTAAATCATTCCACTTTCATAGAATGCAATACATGTGTGGAAAGAGACCCTAACCGACAAATGTAAGACCAAGTGAGCTATAACTTGGAATCCTGATGATTACCCCTCATCAGTAAAGAGGTGGTCTACTTGCCAAGGTAAACCATACTTCACCTTAGGGGAGCCCATCCCATTTTAGAGAAGTAACCCCCTTCAAGGTGGATTTCATGATAAAGTGCACAAAATGGATCCACTAGTATAGTTTAAGGAAAGGAGTATGGACCCTTGAAGATATTCCACGCCGATATCCAATCCATCATTGCTAAGTCTAATCCTACGGAATACTTGAAATAAGCATAACTTATATAACTTGTTAGAAACATGGAAACATGACATGAGTAGCTCTTAAACACACTTGGCCTCTAATGGTGAGCCAATCTTGAAACATGAGAGCAGATCATAATCATACATGAACCCTTGCTTTAACATGAATGGCTCACAAGAGGTGAAAATCTTGAAATAGGGCTTAACTTGATACTTGTAACATCATAGATACTTTTCATGAATTCAATACATACTTGAAAGCCCTTAATCATCATATAGTCACTTGACATGTAAATCATGTAGTAGATCATCATAACTTGAGAATTCTTGACTTGACATTTTATCAAACACTTGGTGGGTGTATAATGCTTGTTCAAAATCATGCAATTCAAGAGTGTAATAATATGCGAAAACTCAATGCAAATTGACCCAACAAAATATAGTAAAACCCTCATATAGGATACCTTGAAATTCCATCATCAAATCTCATAATAGTTCATAGTTTCATAGCTCAAAATATGCATAGACTCAATAAACAAAACCAATTCATAATATAAGCTTGAAATAGATAAACATGCATCATCAATCAACATTTCATAAAACCCCAATATAATTTATAGTCATAATCCATAATAAGAGATACCAATAGCTAATAGAACTTGAAACATGCAATTTTCATAAAAAGGAATATTGTGCTCCATGGGTGAAAGGAGCCAATGGATGAAATCCATATACCTCAAACTTGGGTTTTCTTGAGATGAGCTTGAGAAGTACTTAGAGCTTGAAGAGAATCCTTGAGTTCCAAACTTAGCTTGAAATCCTTGAAATTTGAATAAGATATTTGATTAAGTCTTGGAGAGGTTTTTGAGAGGGTCTTGAGTGATATAGAGTTGAAAAATGTCTAAGTATAGGTGTTTTCACGCATAAGTAGGAATGGAGCTATGACCCCAATGCCCTTGGGCGAGATAGAAAAAACAACGGAAAAACTTACACTAGTTCGCATCTGGTCCTTGATACGGACCAAAAGCGAAGGCAAGATTAACACTATTCCGCACCCAGTCCGCTTCATGGCCCAGTCGCTGATGCACACTATTTTTTGAAAATTAGCAAAAGTTAATTTTCACTATGGGCCCTATAAAATCTGGGTTATATATATTTCTCACTCAATTTTCCCCCGATCGAGAATATGAAGTTGGATTTTTGATATCACACACTAATTTTATGATATGGAAATTATGATTATGGACATTTTCAAAGTACATTTTTGGTGCATTTCATTCGCAAGCAAGGAAAGTTAAACCCATTGTATCTAGGGCCTTATAGAATTTTGAGGCACCTTGGTAAGGATACTTATGAGTTGGAGTTGCCTATGGAGATGAGCATGGTCCATCTGATCTTTCATATGTCCATGTTGAGAAAGTGTGTGATGTCGCCCAAGTTACGCCTCCTTTTAAGAGGATAAAGTGGTCATTGTCAAGAAATAGAACCTAACCAAGGTTAGGGGCGAAGCTATAGGGAATACATAGACTCAAGAGGATTCAATGATTGGAATTTGATTAGTTAACCAACTTGCTTCCCCAAAAGGGGGGTTGCAATAATTAATGGAAAATAAAACTACACTAACACACACAAGAGTGAAATCAATATATGGAGAAAAACTAGGGTACTATGTTCCCCATGATTCCGTAACTGAGTATCACCGGATAACCTAATTCTGTTCTAGTATGTAGCATGCAGGATGGTAAGCTAAGTTCACGAAGCCCTTTGGTCAAAGCTGAGAGGTGAATTTCACTATATGACTTGGCCCATCTCCATAGTGTGCACTACTAACCCTTACCTGTTAGTCCCAGTACAACCTCCTCTTGTCCCAGTTTAATTGATTAGACGAGAACACATCAATCAATTAATCTCTTTTCCATTCATTACTACCTTGGTCCACTCAGTAACGAGCGAGTTTTAATGTTGACCGCCACTAGAAAACATGCAAAACAAAAAGAATTAATTAATGCATACATGCACACTTTCCAAGAATTATGAATTATCTAGTTTTACCTTCTTAGTTCTTCATGGTTCCCACAACCCTAGTTGTTGATTTAACTACTCATGCTTTGTGTAGATGAGTGAATTATGAATTGGAAAAATATAATTGAACACTTACGCAATTGAATTAAGAACAAGCAAATCCAACTTCCAAAAAAGAATCACATGACTAAAGATAAAATTAAAGTACAAGTGTTGTCAAAATCTCTTCGAAGTAATCTCACTATTTTCTCTTTCTAATTACTGAGTTCTTTGAGTAGTATGCAAAAATATTTGAAAAATAACCTAAAAACCTATTTATTATAAATAAAATACAAGTTCTAAACATAATAGGATAACTCGTTGGCATGCCTCACGAAAGCAGTTTATGGGCCGTATTGCATTCTATGGCCCATAACTGAGGTCTCATACAGTGCTCCTAGAAAATTCAAACATCATGTCTACCACACACCTCTATGACTCGTAAAGTGGTTTATGACTCATAAAGGGGTTTCGTCTGATGAATCTTCAGAAAGGCCCAATCTCTGATCCTCAGGGTATGAACCATAGTCAACGACTCATAAATCATTCCATAACCTGTCAGCATGTTCATAAAACTAACTTCAAAAAATCTACCCCTCACTGGAATTGTCTATTAAACCACTTCACGGCTCGTAAAGGGTCTCGTACTACATCAAAAATCAATAACTTATGTATTTCTTCCCAAAATCAAGGCCACCCCTGGAATCCTGTAAATATAACATAAAAGCACATAAAATCAGCTAACATCACATTGAGAATGCATAAAATTCTAACCTTTAAGCATCAAAAGTATTGTATTTTGAAAGCATATCAACACCCTGAACTTAAGTTTGTTGCTTGTCCTCAAGCGACGGACTCAATCTAAATAGATAGTATAGTAGCATGCAGACCTCAACCCAATGGCATACATTACATCAGTCTCAAACTTAGATACCCATACCACATTTTCAAAATAGGATTAGATAGCCATCTAGCAAACCAATAAAGGCTAGTGCATGTGATAATACAACTATGACAAGTGAGGCACTATCAATAATCCATAATTACTGATTAAGTCTAATGCTAAAAATACAATGCAAGTACCCTCACAGAAAGAAGCCCCTATTTGACACTCAATGATATTTTCATGCATAACCTTGGGACTATGCAAAATCACTCACTCTCATAAAATATATTCACGCATCATGCCTAATACCATAGGCTTGTCCCTGTACTCATGACTAAGACCTTCAACTACTTGGACTAAGATCACTTTAGGACTTTCTAGGCTTGTAACATATGCTCAGGGGGCTTTGATATGGTATATTGGGAACATGGTGACTAAAGTCCCTCCTTGACACTGCTTTTTTCTACATGTTTGCCCTACCAACTCTGCTATTTTAATCTCATTCTCCCTTCCTCCTATCACAAGCTTTTTTGGGGGCTTCTTTTTCATTTTTAGCCATTTTGCCTTTCTTTTACACTTTATTTTTCTTTTTAGCTCACAACTAAGACATCACTTCTTTTTCTTGCACCTAGTACACGGGTTTTCCCTTTTTATCTGTATCACTAACTTCCCCCTTATATTTGTGTTTTACTTTACACCAACCACCCTTAACTTAGGCTTTGGCCTGAGTTGAGGTGCACAATATCCATCCCTCAAACAGGGCCACTTTTGGTAGCCACCCTCAACTTAGACTTTTTGCCTCAGTCAAAATGCACAATGTTTAAGGAAGGACCAACACCAATTTTAGGATTTTAAAACTAACAAGGCTAGGTTAATCAGTGGTTGCAAAGAATAAGTACATATTAGGCTCAAACATTAGGAACAAGGGATGTATTGCAATTTTAGTTAGTCATTTAGGCTAAGTAGGCTATTAAGAACAAACGCCCAAGATCCTTTCCTAAACTAATTAATCCACAGTCTAACTTAGAGTAACACGGTAAGTTCTGAATTAGCATAAAATACTGAATTTAGCAATTTAAGCTCATGGGGAAAAAGAACACAGGTATATCCATGGGGAAAAAGAACACGGGCAAGAAAATCCCAGGATCAAAAATTGGGGTAGTTATGGACCCAAGCTACTCAGACTTCACTGAGGCCCATGACTACACACACCCCATCAAAAAAGATGTGCATTGTCCCCAATGCACACAATCGAAGCAAAACAAAACATAAGGGGTCAAAAGTCATACCTGGGCACTTACGCGGTAGTGGCTAAGTCTGATCACCCTCCTTCTTTGGGGTGGTCTCCTCAGTAGTAGCACTTTGTCTGGAGGGTCCAACACCACTCACCTGCTCTACCTCTCGAGCTCATCCCATCTCCGCCTCTCATCTTGACTCCCTCAAGATAAGCTCGAGCTCATCTTCCTCAGTCAACCCCACATGAAATCATGTAAACTCAGGACCATCATCTGGGTAGGACCTCTTCCTGTTGAAAGGCTGGATAGGCTCATCAGGAGTAAAAAGATCTAACACTAGTACCTTAGGCATGGTTTCTGGGAATGTCAATGGTGCTACCAGTGATGCTATCATGTCGGCCCGAAGTTGCTGGATCTCTATCTGAAGGACTATCAAGTCTGATGGTTGGGTCGCTTTGAAGTTCTATGACACCCTCGCATTTAAGGCATTAATGCGAGAATCCATGGCATAGAAATGGTCTTGAATAGTAGTAACCATATATGCCTGCATACGACCCTATGAGTCTGAAATTGTCTGGCAGACCCAGGACCTAATTTGGTGAACAAGCTGAGTCAACTGTGACTCAGTATAAGATAAACTCTAAACCATGCCTGCGGGTGTATCCTGTGATGATGAGTCCTATGGTGCAGGAATAAAAGTAGTAAGGCCCCTTTCGTCATCTACCTCAGGCTGCTGCTGCCTATCCTCAATAGCAGCAGTAACAATGGCAGCGGTCTATGAACCTTTAGGAAGTGGTGCTGGGGCAAATATCTCTGGCATAGGAGTAGGCTAGTACTATGCTTACTGAAGTGCCACTGGATTCTCCTCAGCCTTGATTAGGCTAGATCCAAGGTATGTTGTGCCTCAATCTATTGGTCCAGCTGGTGCAAATTCTCCACCATTGACTCTAGACAAAGACTATATATCAAGCAAGGGATTGGGATGGAGGTGGTCCTCTTCAGGGTGGACTCATGAATCTGCTCGGCTATGAGGAGGGCCTAATCAATATCATCACCAGCCAAGATGCTGGCAACTAGTACCACATGCTCCTACATCAAAGTATTATCAGCAATAGTAGGCTGGATAGGTGATCGACAATTGGCCACCAAAACATGGCAGGGAACTGAGCAAAGCCTTAACAATAGGCTCTGAGCATGTGGCACCCTAGAAGATTCGAGACACTGCTCAATAATATAGCCAGCTACCCATCTCATCAAGATGGCTTTGTGCTCGATGTCATGACCCAAGCCTAGTGCCTAGATGTGAAATGATGAATAGGAACCTGAAGGGGCACAAACAAGCCTCTTAGCATATCAACCACACATCCTTGGTCGCGGAAGCAAAGTAAACAACAATAAAAGATAAAATAAAAAGGGAAGCAGAACTAAGGGAAGTCTTTGATAACCATTAAAGCATAAAGAGTCAAGATTAAACATAAGTACATCACAGTATTCCAACAACACCTCTAACATAGAATGAAGCGGGGGCCAAGACACTCTCCGGGCTCACCTTCATAATAACAAGTGTTCAACATGAAGAAGTCTTAATATAGCAAGAGTAATAAATATAGTGTCCTTGAACTTTAGGACTCACCAAAGCCCACTTCAAAGGATCGTACTAGCCACGTGGAGGATGATCAAGTGGTGCTCTAGTCCCTACATGGCAATATCATGTAGCCATAGAGTATGCATTAGTACATTTGAGTGAACTAAGAATGTAGGATGCAATGCAATAAGACATAAGCTAATATAGTCAAAATGCATAGTGTCACAACCCAAGCCTATGGCCTAGACGTGACATGACACATGGGGAACCC